>JAQJVK010000019.1:2759594-3017446 GCA_035578135.1 Flexamia atlantica
CAAAGATATCTTGTTCTCAGGGTTTGTAAACAGTTTGATACAAATCTGTACGTTGACTTCAATATGCAAATTCTCCCTCTCCCGAGAGCCTCCCAGAGGGGGCCTGGGGGCGGAGCCCCCAGCGAGCCGTAAGGCGAGTCTAATATATATACAACCGCTGGTGTAACTCAGGTATACGAACTGTTTTCCACTTCCCGATGACCTACAGACTTGAAATTTTGCACGCACTTCCCTTATTGCCTGAACATGTGGGGAAAATTATCAGAACTCACAATTTTTAATTTTAACCCCCTCAAAAAATTATAAAAAATCGCTAAAAAAGCTTTTTGAAATAAAGTTATTTGGAACTCTAGTGGCCGAACGGATGGTCCTATCGAAAAACAGACTGCACCATGTGCCACGGAGTTTTCACGATCTACAACTTTGGTCCTATGACTTTTTGCCCTATCTCGTCTCCTTCACCCTTAGATAGCTCTAGAACTTGAAATTTTCGAAGATTCCCCTTCGTTATTCCAGCTCCAGTTGGCTTGATATTAAATGTAGAGGCCTGAAATGTGCTACACATCATCTCTACAGCATATATATTACAAATCACCAATAAAATAACTAGTTCTTAGCATGAAAATGCATATAAAGTTAAAAATCTTCGAAATTTTCCTATGTCTCCAATTTTGATTCTTTAATCTAGCCTTATAGGCTCTCGATAATCTTCCTTACCATCATACCGTATCTTACAGTAGAATTTATAACTTCTGAATCTTCGAACTAAGTCGGTAATGCAGTATTAGCAGTTTAGCAATATAGGCATTGTTAAATTAAATACTTTATTGTTATACTTTTTGAATTATCCTGCTATATTTTTATAAAATATATAACCGAAACAATCTAGAACCACAATTCTTTTCATTCTTGCCTTAAAGTGTAGTTTATTCTTATGGAGCTTACTAAAACATGTTAAATCTCGCTATGTTGGATTGAATATGTTGTTTTGCATTTGAAATTCGCCGAGTATGCAGGTCTGCTGCAACGGGGGCAATTCAAAATCGAATTGCTCAATGTCTTACCACCCGATACAAAAATGTAGACTTGTATAAACCCTGAAAAAACAGGGAAGACGTTCAGCGGTACTCGCAGCGTAATCCTGACGGCTCCCTTGAGAGGGTTAAGATTTTTCGTTTGAAAACCCGTAACTCTCTGAAGTTAGGCATTTGCCAAATTCGTTTAACAGGAAATATATAACAATAAATCATAAATAAAATATGAATGTTTTGGGTTTCTCCAAATCGGGCTGAACGATACTACATTCGTGTCCTACTTATGTTTGTTCCTTGTCGTGGTTATCTCGATCTTCTGTTACTTGGTGATCCCAACTGTCCGCACATTCCAGGAACTCGCACGGAAACTCGGTTTGGTCGGAGACAAAGATGAGTACGACTACGCGTTGCAAGATGCTGCGCAATTCATGACAGGCCCGAGACTCCGCTCTTTCTTTGTTCTCCTTTGTAACATGGGGGCTCCTGGAGCAATCTTGTGGGACAAGTTCAGAGAACTAGTTTGCGAGGATCACATTGAAAGGAATCTCCATGATCCAAAGCTGGCCTACCATCTTGCCCTCGTCGAAATTGATCGTAGTTTACGCCGTCAGGGTTCCTGTTTATCCAATCACGATCTCCCTGATATGGAAGAAGACACTACTGAGTTGGGTAGGGAACTGCTCATCTATGGTGAAAATCAACAAAGAGCGTTGGTTGAGGAGTGGGTAGTCAAACTGTCTGATGATCAGAGGCAGGTTTTTGATTACATTCGTTCACTTCTTAATAGCCGCGGGGTTTGTAGGTCATATAAAATGATCTTTCTGGATGGACCAGTTCCCACTGATGATGGCCTATTGTATGACCGGTTACAAGAGCCAAGGTCAGACGATAGAATCAGTCGGTGTTGATCTACGCACGGATCTACGCGGTGTTGATCTACGCACGGTGTTGCTTCACGCATGGTCAGCTCTACGTTTTGCTGAGTAGAGCTAGGCACCGAAATTGCGCCGCAAACCAATCTGACAAGAAAGGTTCACTAATCCCCAACCGATATTGCGTCGTGAGGGTGGCAGTTACCTGTAGACTGCAACACCACGCAATGATTTAGGAATGTTACCCTCGTCCCCCCCGCCTGACCAGTTGACGAACCACAAAATATTTGTACTCCACAAATGATTTGTCAGTTTTGCATAAGACACATTTTGCAATCCTCATTACAAAAATTATAAATCAATGATATCAATACAGAAATAGACCTTCAGAAAAAATTTTATGAGTTGCTATATTCCAGCACCATATAAAATAAATCGAACGATATAGTTGATAAATTAATTAGTTACCGGAAATGGAAATCAAACAGTACGGCGATTAATCAAGTGAAATCAAGTGTTAGTACGTTGGGTTACGTAAAAACCTTGCACTTTTTGATACAGCTTATATCACTTAGCAGGTGTAAAGAAGATACCAGTAGAAGTATTTTTGTCCGAAGAACCAGTCTTGAATTCTTGTATAACACCTCCATATCAGACATTAAAGCTAACCATCTGTATGAATTTTCAAATTTAGCCTGACTCTGTTGCTCACTCGCCACTTCCCTCCAAGGGGCGATAACGAAGGGTTTTTAAGGAATTCCTGTGTTCCGACTTCGAAGGCGAGGCGAGGAGTCAGTGCTTGCCTCCCTCATGTGATTCTAGGAAGGGCTGCGGCGCAATATCGGTCCACCCCTGGGACAAGATTTAGAGTCACGGCGCAATTTCGGTGTCTACCTGGATTTTGCGGCGCAATTTCGGTGCGCCCATGTGAAGAACAAAGTCTTTAACGACCTCCTTCTTTAATACTGATAAATACGTCCTCAGTAGGCTAGGGGATCTGCGAGATGATGAAACCTCCTCGTTGTAATTAGACTATTCACGCAGTACGATAGGGGGTCTGCTTAAAAAAAGTCCCCGGTGTTGTACATAGTTGTTTAAAATTATGTTAATGTTTCTGTTTTAATTGTTTACGGCAGAGGCAAGGGAGAGGGCAACAATTAAGGCTTCGTCAAACTCCCCATTAATTTTTTTTTCGTTGGTGTAAATAGATCTGATTTTTAACCTTTCCACAGGCAGAGGCAAGGGGGCCTGCCTTAAAACAAACTCCCCATTTATTTGATATCTATTTTGTTTTTATAGTGTTGTAAATACATGGTTTCTACGTTTCCTGACCTCCCCTTTTGGCAAAACTGGATACGCCTACTATAAATTATTGCCAGGTAAACTGACAAGGAAATAAAATTGCATTAATTCTTCCTTAATACAAAAGTTATTCGTTATTGAAATCCAACTTTCCTAAATCATTTCATATAAACAATATATTTCAAAAATAATTTCAAAAACCCATCTGCATTCCTCAAAATTCATCCCAATAAAAACATAATCAAAATCTTTAATCACCGACAGCACTAATTAAAACACATACATAGGCTCTCTTCTCACATCCAACTTAACTAGTTCTCATCGATAACATTCGAATATAAATACACCTTCATACACATAATTTTCACCAACCCTTACAGCATCCGTTGAAAATTCATAGGTTCTTCATCAGTTTTCTTTGAAGTACGTACACAAAATCTCCAGCTTAAAATTATCTCGACGCTTGCAATTAACGCCCTATTGGGGTCCTTCAATATAGGGTATTGTTCAACTGCAGGGAACACAAACGGGGGCCTGGGGGCGGAGCCCCCAGCGAGCGAAGCGAGTTTACTTTTATATTACTGTTGTATTATTACTCCATAACTTCCGTCCTAAATGTAAACTATTGTCCCCGTTGTATTTGAGTGCATATTATGTTTTTGTTTAGATTTATCTTTGTACTTTTTGTTATTTAATTAAAACTTACTATTCTTCACTTTTTTTACTATTAATAATTCCTCTGAAGTTGACTCGTTCCCCACCGACAGGCTTTGACCCATGTGGGGAACTAATCCCTACTGATAATTGATGTTATGTGAATAGTATTATTGTAATGTTGTTAAAAGGAATAAACGAATTTCATTTCATTTCATTTCCTTTCATTATTCTTAATTTTGGATTTTTTACTGCAGTTTTATAAGGCTGAAGGTTGAATGCGGTAGTTCTTCCATTGGCAGGGACTCGAATTTCATTTCCACAATCGTGGTCGGATTCATCTTATTGATATATGTCTAATATAGGTTGCTCAACAGGCAAACATAAGGCTTATCTATGTGTGCTACAACTCATTGGCAGGGACTCGAATTTCATTTCCACAATCTTGGTCGGATTCATCTTATTGATATATGTCTAATATAGGTTGCTCAACAGGCAAACATAAGGCTTATCTATGTGTGCTACAACTCATTGGCAGGGACTCGAATTTCATTTCCACAATCTTGGTCGGATTCATCTTATTGATATATGTCTAATATAGGTTGCTCAACAGGCAAACATAAGGCTTATCTATGTGTGCTACAACTCATTGGCAGGGACTCGAATTTCATTTCCACAATCTTGGTCGGATTCATCTTATTGATATATGTCTAATATAGGTTGCTCAACAGTAGTCCAGTCAAATTAATGTTATGAAAAAACAAAAAATGATATAGTTTTGCTAAGTGGCTTAAAATGTGCGTTAAGGCTTCTAGTTTAACATTCTAAAAGTCCCCTAACGTGAGACCTGAGCTCGCGCCGCCATATTGGATTTTAGGTACAATTTTTTGGTTTTTCTTAAATATCTCTTTAAATATCAATATTTTACATACCACATAGAATTACAAAATTAAAGTACACAAAATTTGCAAGAAAAAGTGTATTTACCATTTTAATGTATTTCCTATAGTTTCAGAGAAATATACACTTGAATATGTAAATTTTTAGATTTTTAGGTACAATTTTTTAGTTTTTTTAAATTATTACAAAAACTATTGACATTTTACATAATATATGCAGTTACAAAATTAAAGTACATAAAATTTTCTAAAAAAGTATATTTACTAATTTGGTTATAAAATTTCCGATCATTTAAAACCTACATTTGGACTATTAAAAAATATAAAAAATGTTCTGTAATAAGTAACAAATTATATCCATTGCATACTTTTGATATTCCTTAAAAAACTGTTATCCACCCTCTGGAACCATTTTTGGTAATATACATAATTTGACTAAATGCTGGCTCATCATTATTTTTAACATTTTGATTGTAGTATTGACATTTCACAAACATATTTAGGATTATTCATAATCAGGATATAAATATATTGTCAAATTGAACCAATAATGACTTACATTTTACTAGCCAGCATAATTGTATTAACAATACTTAAATAGTAAATTACTTATATTTTGCATAGTATAAATAAACAAAAAGGTTTAAATGTGATTTCTGATAATTTCGTAATTTATGGATTGGTTAGTGGTTTGGTATATGAGCTTTCCTTAGTTTAAGTTTAGTTAGCTTATAGAGAAATATATCTTCAAACTTAATATAAACAAAAATATCTATCGAAAACTATTAGTATGAAATACATTATTAAAAAGTGAACTATATTTACAATGAGTCTACGTCTGGTTCATCAAGAAAGTCGCTGTCCTCTATTGTCACTCCATTCAGACAAACCCCTTGACAGTTGGCGCAAGCGGCAGTGCACTTTACTCCTACTTTCCTACACCCGCATTTCAACCCACAACCGGTAACGCATGAGCAAAAAATTAAATTCAAAATACGATCTGGGGCTAGGGGCTCGAGTGTTTGAATGGGTTCTAAGGACGAGGTTGTTTTGGTCCACCCCCATAACTCAGGAGTCAAGTTTTTCCCCAGCCAAGTTTGTACTTGATGATAGACTCTATATGCATGCTGAATAGCAGCAGCCTCTGTGGGAGGTAGTAAGGCTGGATTGGCTTTTAATTTTCTTGCAGAACGTTGAAAACATATGTATCTGTAACCATTAAGATCTTTCACTTTCTGGGGAGCTCCATACAATGCGAGGAAAAATCTTTTTCCTGCCTCAGCAACAGCCTCATGTGTCGAGTTTGGATTTATAAAAACTGCTGGGACATCCTGAATTTTCTGATTTAATTTTAAAACTTTTACACACTTTATTTTACCAACATTATATAAGGCTGATGTACTATCACACCCACTAAAAGCATGTAAAAACAGAATGCTATCTCGAAATCCCTTGGGTAGCTGCTGGTTAGATGAGTAGGCTTTTGGTCCTGTTTTGAGTTTTCCAGGTTTGAAGAAGTGGATGTTTTTTTCTGGTGGTGTTAAGCCGACAAGCAACACTAAAAGGTCAATATCTTCCCCGACAATGACAACATTGTTGTTGGAAAATGATTTTTCGATGGCAGTTTTGACAATGAGAAGGTCAGCGTCACCCTCACTTAATTTCACTTGTATTCGGTTCTCTTGCAATTTTTGTGATAACAAGCATATCAAATTCTTTTTGTTCTTGGGATTTGATAGAAAATCTTCCTGTTGCACTGTGACATGTATGTTCTCTTCTACTTTTACTTCAACAGCATGCTTCAACCGGGCTCGTCGAGTCTGTTCTACTATTTTAGTTTGGTTGTGTACCCCCTCATAGCCATCAAACACAACGGTACAGTTTTCGCCATAATGTTTGTGAATGTAGTTTACATATGACTTACAAACATTTGTGAAATCGGTGTCACTGCTCCACTTAACTCGATGTAGGAGGAAACCCCCATCCAACACAACATTGCTTGTTAATAAACTAATGTTATTTTCTTCAGAGGAGAATAACTCGTATAAAGATGACTTAGTGTTTTTTCGCATGCCGCAATCATCAAATAATGACATAGGGTACGTGCACAATTCATATTGAAAACAATTAGCCAAATCTTCATCACTTTCCTTGATAATAGCAATTCGTTGAAAAATTACCATGGGGTCAACTACAGTTGAATTTGTCGGGGTTTTCACTTTGCAGTTTACAGCAGCCAATGGAAGGACTTTGTCCTTACGAACTAATTTGATATCACCAAAGTTCTTACCAATCGTTTTAGCAAGACATTCTTTGCCCTTTTCAACAGCTTTGTGACAGTTGATTGACTCATCCCCTATTAAACCTGTTGCTATAGACATTATATGATTATTCTCAGCAAATGGGGGGTGATCGGTGAGCCAACCTGACAGCTTTTCTACATCAGAGGTATTGCGATTTATTCTTGATTCTCGAAAGTCAACGTGTTGCTCAGTTGATGTAAACGTCAAACCAGCAAATTGTTCAAGTGATTCACAAATATTGTAAGTAGCAGTAGTGCCCTCAATCCATCTGGTCAAAACACTTTCAGTCAAACCTCGTCCCCTGGTTAAACCACCGACAGATTTCATGCTCCTCATCAATGTTTGTTCAATTAACATATCTGACCAAACTCCAGTCCAGAATTCATTAGTCCTTCTTGTAGTAAAAAATCCCTCCTTTGCAAATTTATCGAATTCTTCCTTCGACATAATTGAAGACAGATTTTGCATATCTTGTAGGTACAAGTGACTTGATTTGGCATAGAGTGTGTGACCGCTGGCATGAAATATAGGAATCATCTGTGATACACAACGAAGGTGATCCTCCCAGTCCCCTGATCTTTCTGAGCTTATAAAATCCATCATTAGTGTGACCAGGTTAAAATACTGTATCCAGAGGGCTGCTGTTGGGCCATTATAACTCAACTTGTCCAGTTGATGGTTGAAACTAGATGTGAGTTCTTTAATGTTTTCATTTTGAGAAATAGTTTCCTTGGATGGTGGATTGATGGGATAATCCTCCAAAAGGTTTGTGAAAAGTGCTTTCTTATCACTGGAAATGCTCATCTGATCGATCACAATGCTTGCTAAGCTCCGATGAACTAAGATGTGCGCTCGAACAGATCGGGCGTATGCATGACCTGTCAACATTTTATCAACTGAGTTTGGAGCATATATTGTACAAAGTAATTCCTTTAATCCACTTCCAGCCATTATTTGACCAATACTACCAAGGTAAGACATTAGTAAGTGAAATCCTCCCAATCTCACTACAACTTTTGAGATTTCTGAATTGTTAGGGGCAGCAGCAACTATTTCTCTTGCCTTTATGTATAGTGGTTGGTCGAAAGTTACCACACATGTCTGCTGACTCGTGCACTGCTGAATTGCAAACTGGAGAGTGGTGTATATTGTGTCGTAGCTGCTCGGCGAGGCATTAACAAAAGGAAGAGGAATAACTGCACTTTTTTCACTACTTTTTGATTGTGTACTTTTGATCATGTAGGCTTTCCACTCAGGGATTTGAGGGACACTTAAGTGCTTTGCAAGCAGCCAACAAAAATCTGTTTCCTTCAACTTACTAATTTCTTTAGATTCGTCAACATTAAGATCCTCAATGACAACCTTATTCAGACCCTTATTTTGAGGGTGTTCATAAGTTTGAAGAGTTACTAATCCTTTTCTCCCTACTTCCTTTACTGACGGTCTTGTTTTAATTTTCCTGATTTTCCCGCTTGATTGGAGATTTGATGACGGAGTGACGGTCTTGATACCACCCATACTATGAAATGTCTTATGGCCATCTATCGTTGAAATATTGAAGTCAGCATTGTCAAAATTAAACTGACAAAAGGAACCTTCTAAGATTTCAGGGTCACGATGTTGAATAACTGACCACTCTAAAGTTTGAGCATCGTTGTATGAGGAGCAAAACCCAAGACTGGACAGAAGATTTAACAAGTTCTTTGACTCATATTTCCTGTATAAAAGTAATGCTAAACCTTCTTGTAAAGGTGAAATTACAGATCTTGGTCTGACTGTTTTGACTATGGCATGAGCTATCGATATGCTTTTACGTCTACCTTTTACGCTGTTATCATTTGTTTTCTTCTTTAACATTACATTCTCCAAAAATGCTTGAAGTGTCTCAGGAATACAATTAGTAACATCTTTGAAAAAATTTTCACTATCTGGGTATTCATCGGTTTCCAACACCATCGATTGTATATCTTCTAAAACAATTGCAGCTGCTGTCATTACTACTCTTAAACGTTCCTCTTGTTCTGTTTTTTCCCTTGATTCGTACCAAGACTTACTTAAAAGTCTATGCCCAGTCCCACGAAAACACACAACTGAAGTTCTTCCTTGAGTTTCGGTTATAGTAATCGAGTCACCATATTTTTCTTTCAGTTTACATTTTATTGTGCGCTCATCAACATTTGGTCCACTTACCTTGTTCATTATCTCTTCCATAGAAAACTGACAATCGTCGTTCATTTCAATAAAGTCACAGATCTCTTCAACAGCATCACTGACGTAGTCTTCCTCAGGACGCCCTCTTTTTCGTGATTTCGACACACGAGCAGTGAAAAAGGACGTATAGCATTCCTGATGATATGAAGCACGAACAGCTACTAAGTCTGATACATTCGATACACGTAGATTTACTTCGTGTCCCCATTTATCATTCCTACTCTTCGCTGCTTCTTGCACTTTATCTTTCATATCCAAGTTCCGTATCGTAAAAACTTTCCGTCTCTTCTCCATTGGTTTCTTTTTTTCATCCTCAATAGAATCACAGCAATATAAACACTTTGTTTTAAAATCAAATTTAGCTTGCGATGATCGCAGAGTTGTGCTTGAGGCGTCACTACAGGGAAGTGAACTGTGCTTTGATTTGGCTGCGGCAATTGATGTTGGTCTCGTGTATGTTTTACGGCAGTATGTATGAACATATACTGACGTAAGCCTAGCCAAAAAAACGTTTTTTCCATCTTTCCTTTCTTCGCTTGCTTTTACTAAACCAGCCAAACCTTTGTTGCCAACTTCAGTATAACTCTCACTATTCAATATACTTTGATCACAAAGAACACATTTTAATGATTCTCTTGTTTCCATTTTATTTTGACATGTTGTATATCTTTTCTATGTTCATATACATGTTTATAAACAACACATAACACAAGATGCCAAATAAAAGAGGATTCAATTTGAAAAAAAATCAGCTGATTCCGTTTGTTGACAACAGGTAAACCAACTTTGTCTATGTGGGTAAACCAAAATATACAGGCCCATAATAATATGATAAAAAATGATGACGAAACAAGCACTTAATCAAAAACATATGACCAAAAATGGTTCCAGAGGGTGGATAACAATTTTTTAAGGAATATCAAAAGTATGCAATGGATATAATTTGTTACTTATTACAGAACATTTTTTATATTTTTTAATAGTCCAAATGCAGGTTATAAAATGATCGGAAATTTTATTTAATTGCACATTTTTCTGAAACGAATAGTGTTACAACAAATTGGTAAATATCCTTTTGTAGACAATTTTATGTACTTTAGTTTTGTAACTGCATATATTATGTAAAATGTCAATAGTTTTTGTAATAATTTTAAAAAACTAAAAAATTGTACCTAAAAATCTAAAAATTTACATATTCAAGTGTATATTTCTTTGAAACTATAGGAAATACATTAAAATGGTAAATACACTTTTTCTTGCAAATTTTGTGTACTTTAATTTTGTAATTCTATGTGGTATGTAAAATATTGATATTTAAAGAGATATTTAAGAAAAACCAAAACATTGTACCTAAATTCCAATATGGCGGCGCGAGCTCAGGTCTCACGTTAGGGGACTTTTAGTATGTTAAACTACAAGCCTTAACGCACATTTTAAGCCGCTTTGCAAAACTATATCATTTTTTGTTTTTCTTTAGGAATTTTAAAGCTAAATTGACTGGGCTACAGGCAAACATAAGGCTTATCTATGTGTGCTACAACTCATTGGCAGGGACTCGAATTTCATTTCCACAATCTTGGTCGGATTCATCTTATTGATATATGTCTAATATAGGTTGCTCAACAGGCAAACATAAGGCTTATCTATGTGTGCTACAACTCATTGGCAGGGACTCGAATTTCATTTCCACAATCTTGGTCGGATTCATCTTATTGATATATGTCTAATATAGGTTGCTCAACAGGCAAACATAAGGCTTATCTATGTGTGCTACAACTCATTGGCAGGGACTCGAATTTCATTTCCACAATCTTGGTCGGATTCATCTTATTGATATATGTCTAATATAGGTTGCTCAACAGGCAAACATAAGGCTTATCTATGTGTGCTACAACTCATTGGCAGGGACTCGAATTTCATTTCCACAATCTTGGTCGGATTCATCTTATTGATATATGTCTAATATAGGTTGCTCAACAGGCAAACATAAGACTTATCTATGTGTGCTACAACTCATTGGCAGGGACTCGAATTTCATTTCCACAATCTTGGTCGGATTCATCTTATTGATATATGTCTAATATAGGTTGCTCAACAGGCAAACATAAGGCTTATCTATGTGTGCTACAACTCATTGGCAGGGACTCGAATTTCATTTCCACAATCTTGGTCGGATTCATCTTATTGATATATGTCTAATATAGGTTGCTCAACAGGCAAACATAAGGCTTATCTATGTGTGCTACAACTCATTGGCAGGGACTCGAATTTCATTTCCACAATCTTGGTCGGATTCATCTTATTGATATATGTCTAATATAGGTTGCTCAACAGGCAAACATAAGGCTTATCTATGTGTGCTACAACTCATTGGCAGGGACTCGAATTTCATTTCCACAATCTTGGTCGGATTCATCTTATTGATATATGTCTAATATAGGTTGCTCAACAGTAGTCCAGTCAAATTAATGTTATGAAAAAACAAAAAATGATATAGTTTTGCTAAGTGGCTTAAAATGTGCGTTAAGGCTTCTAGTTTAACATTCTAAAAGTCCCCTAACGTGAGACCTGAGCTCGCGCCGCCATATTGGATTTTAGGTACAATTTTTTGGTTTTTCTTAAATATCTCTTTAAATATCAATATTTTACATACCACATAGAATTACAAAATTAAAGTACACAAAATTTGCAAGAAAAAGTGTATTTACCATTTTAATGTATTTCCTATAGTTTCAGAGAAATATACACTTGAATATGTAAATTTTTAGATTTTTAGGTACAATTTTTTAGTTTTTTTAAATTATTACAAAAACTATTGACATTTTACATAATATATGCAGTTACAAAATTAAAGTACATAAAATTTTCTAAAAAAGTATATTTACTAATTTGGTTATAAAATTTCCGATCATTTTATAACCTACATTTGGACTATTAAAAAATATAAAAAATGTTCTGTAATAAGTAACAAATTATATCCATTGCATACTTTTGATATTCCTTAAAAAACTGTTATCCACCCTCTGGAACCATTTTTGGTAATATACATAATTTGACTAAATGCTGGCTCATCATTATTTTTAACATTTTGATTGTAGTATTGACATTTCACAAACATATTTAGGATTATTCATAATCAGGATATAAATATATTGTCAAATTGAACCAATAATGACTTACATTTTACTAGCCAGCATAATTGTATTAACAATACTTAAATAGTAAATTACTTATATTTTGCATAGTATAAATAAACAAAAAGGTTTAAATGTGATTTCTGATAATTTCGTAATTTATGGATTGGTTAGTGGTATGGTATATGAGCTTACCTTAGTTTAAGTTTAGTTAGCTTATAGAGAAATATATCTTCAAACTTAATATAAACAAAAATATCTATCGAAAACTATTAGTATGAAATACATTATTAAAAAGTGAACTATATTTACAATGAGTCTACGTCTGGTTCATCAAGAAAGTCGCTGTCCTCTATTGTCACTCCATTCAGACAAACCCCTTGACAGTTGGCGCAAGCGGCAGTGCACTTTACTCCTACTTTCCTACACCCGCATTTCAACCCACAACCGGTAACGCATGAGCAAAAAATTAAATTCAAAATACGATCTGGGGCTAGGGGCTCGAGTGTTTGAATGGGTTCTAAGGACGAGGTTGTTTTGGTCCACCCCCATAACTCAGGAGTCAAGTTTTTCCCCAGCCAAGTTTGTACTTGATGATAGACTCTATATGCATGCTGAATAGCAGCAGCCTCTGTGGGAGGTAGTAAGGCTGGATTGGCTTTTAATTTTCTTGCAGAACGTTGAAAACATATGTATCTGTAACCATTAAGATCTTTCACTTTCTGGGGAGCTCCATACAATGCGAGGAAAAATCTTTTTCCTGCCTCAGCAACAGCCTCATGTGTCGAGTTTGGATTTATAAAAACTGCTGGGACATCCTGAATTTTCTGATTTAATTTTAAAACTTTTACACACTTTATTTTACCAACATTATATAAGGCTGATGTACTATCACACCCACTAAAAGCATGTAAAAACAGAATGCTATCTCGAAATCCCTTGGGTAGCTGCTGGTTAGATGAGTAGGCTTTTGGTCCTGTTTTGAGTTTTCCAGGTTTGAAGAAGTGGATGTTTTTTTCTGGTGGTGTTAAGCCGACAAGCAACACTAAAAGGTCAATATCTTCCCCGACAATGACAACATTGTTGTTGGAAAATGATTTTTCGATGGCAGTTTTGACAATGAGAAGGTCAGCGTCACCCTCACTTAATTTCACTTGTATTCGGTTCTCTTGCAATTTTTGTGATAACAAGCATATCAAATTCTTTTTGTTCTTGGGATTTGATAGAAAATCTTCCTGTTGCACTGTGACATGTATGTTCTCTTCTACTTTTACTTCAACAGCATGCTTCAACCGGGCTCGTCGAGTCTGTTCTACTATTTTAGTTTGGTTGTGTACCCCCTCATAGCCATCAAACACAACGGTACAGTTTTCGCCATAATGTTTGTGAATGTAGTTTACATATGACTTACAAACATTTGTGAAATCGGTGTCACTGCTCCACTTAACTCGATGTAGGAGGAAACCCCCATCCAACACAACATTGCTTGTTAATAAACTAATGTTATTTTCTTCAGAGGAGAATAACTCGTATAAAGATGACTTAGTGTTTTTTCGCATGCCGCAATCATCAAATAATGACATAGGGTACGTGCACAATTCATATTGAAAACAATTAGCCAAATCTTCATCACTTTCCTTGATAATAGCAATTCGTTGAAAAATTACCATGGGGTCAACTACAGTTGAATTTGTCGGGGTTTTCACTTTGCAGTTTACAGCAGCCAATGGAAGGACTTTGTCCTTACGAACTAATTTGATATCACCAAAGTTCTTACCAATCGTTTTAGCAAGACATTCTTTGCCCTTTTCAACAGCTTTGTGACAGTTGATTGACTCATCCCCTATTAAACCTGTTGCTATAGACATTATATGATTATTCTCAGCAAATGGGGGGTGATCGGTGAGCCAACCTGACAGCTTTTCTACATCAGAGGTATTGCGATTTATTCTTGATTCTCGAAAGTCAACGTGTTGCTCAGTTGATGTAAACGTCAAACCAGCAAATTGTTCAAGTGATTCACAAATATTGTAAGTAGCAGTAGTGCCCTCAATCCATCTGGTCAAAACACTTTCAGTCAAACCTCGTCCCCTGGTTAAACCACCGACAGATTTCATGCTCCTCATCAATGTTTGTTCAATTAACATATCTGACCAAACTCCAGTCCAGAATTCATTAGTCCTTCTTGTAGTAAAAAATCCCTCCTTTGCAAATTTATCGAATTCTTCCTTCGACATAATTGAAGACAGATTTTGCATATCTTGTAGGTACAAGTGACTTGATTTGGCATAGAGTGTGTGACCGCTGGCATGAAATATAGGAATCATCTGTGATACACAACGAAGGTGATCCTCCCAGTCCCCTGATCTTTCTGAGCTTATAAAATCCATCATTAGTGTGACCAGGTTAAAATACTGTATCCAGAGGGCTGCTGTTGGGCCATTATAACTCAACTTGTCCAGTTGATGGTTGAAACTAGATGTGAGTTCTTTAATGTTTTCATTTTGAGAAATAGTTTCCTTGGATGGTGGATTGATGGGATAATCCTCCAAAAGGTTTGTGAAAAGTGCTTTCTTATCACTGGAAATGCTCATCTGATCGATCACAATGCTTGCTAAGCTCCGATGAACTAAGATGTGCGCTCGAACAGATCGGGCGTATGCATGACCTGTCAACATTTTATCAACTGAGTTTGGAGCATATATTGTACAAAGTAATTCCTTTAATCCACTTCCAGCCATTATTTGACCAATACTACCAAGGTAAGACATTAGTAAGTGAAATCCTCCCAATCTCACTACAACTTTTGAGATTTCTGAATTGTTAGGGGCAGCAGCAACTATTTCTCTTGCCTTTATGTATAGTGGTTGGTCGAAAGTTACCACACATGTCTGCTGACTCGTGCACTGCTGAATTGCAAACTGGAGAGTGGTGTATATTGTGTCGTAGCTGCTCGGCGAGGCATTAACAAAAGGAAGAGGAATAACTGCACTTTTTTCACTACTTTTTGATTGTGTACTTTTGATCATGTAGGCTTTCCACTCAGGGATTTGAGGGACACTTAAGTGCTTTGCAAGCAGCCAACAAAAATCTGTTTCCTTCAACTTACTAATTTCTTTAGATTCGTCAACATTAAGATCCTCAATGACAACCTTATTCAGACCCTTATTTTGAGGGTGTTCATAAGTTTGAAGAGTTACTAATCCTTTTCTCCCTACTTCCTTTACTGACGGTCTTGTTTTAATTTTCCTGATTTTCCCGCTTGATTGGAGATTTGATGACGGAGTGACGGTCTTGATACCACCCATACTATGAAATGTCTTATGGCCATCTATCGTTGAAATATTGAAGTCAGCATTGTCAAAATTAAACTGACAAAAGGAACCTTCTAAGATTTCAGGGTCACGATGTTGAATAACTGACCACTCTAAAGTTTGAGCATCGTTGTATGAGGAGCAAAACCCAAGACTGGACAGAAGATTTAACAAGTTCTTTGACTCATATTTCCTGTATAAAAGTAATGCTAAACCTTCTTGTAAAGGTGAAATTACAGATCTTGGTCTGACTGTTTTGACTATGGCATGAGCTATCGATATGCTTTTACGTCTACCTTTTACGCTGTTATCATTTGTTTTCTTCTTTAACATTACATTCTCCAAAAATGCTTGAAGTGTCTCAGGAATACAATTAGTAACATCTTTGAAAAAATTTTCACTATCTGGGTATTCATCGGTTTCCAACACCATCGATTGTATATCTTCTAAAACAATTGCAGCTGCTGTCATTACTACTCTTAAACGTTCCTCTTGTTCTGTTTTTTCCCTTGATTCGTACCAAGACTTACTTAAAAGTCTATGCCCAGTCCCACGAAAACACACAACTGAAGTTCTTCCTTGAGTTTCGGTTATAGTAATCGAGTCACCATATTTTTCTTTCAGTTTACATTTTATTGTGCGCTCATCAACATTTGGTCCACTTACCTTGTTCATTATCTCTTCCATAGAAAACTGACAATCGTCGTTCATTTCAATAAAGTCACAGATCTCTTCAACAGCATCACTGACGTAGTCTTCCTCAGGACGCCCTCTTTTTCGTGATTTCGACACACGAGCAGTGAAAAAGGACGTATAGCATTCCTGATGATATGAAGCACGAACAGCTACTAAGTCTGATACATTCGATACACGTAGATTTACTTCGTGTCCCCATTTATCATTCCTACTCTTCGCTGCTTCTTGCACTTTATCTTTCATATCCAAGTTCCGTATCGTAAAAACTTTCCGTCTCTTCTCCATTGGTTTCTTTTTTTCATCCTCAATAGAATCACAGCAATATAAACACTTTGTTTTAAAATCAAATTTAGCTTGCGATGATCGCAGAGTTGTGCTTGAGGCGTCACTACAGGGAAGTGAACTGTGCTTTGATTTGGCTGCGGCAATTGATGTTGGTCTCGTGTATGTTTTACGGCAGTATGTATGAACATATACTGACGTAAGCCTAGCCAAAAAAACGTTTTTTCCATCTTTCCTTTCTTCGCTTGCTTTTACTAAACCAGCCAAACCTTTGTTGCCAACTTCAGTATAACTCTCACTATTCAATATACTTTGATCACAAAGAACACATTTTAATGATTCTCTTGTTTCCATTTTATTTTGACATGTTGTATATCTTTTCTATGTTCATATACATGTTTATAAACAACACATAACACAAGATGCCAAATAAAAGAGGATTCAATTTGAAAAAAAATCAGCTGATTCCGTTTGTTGACAACAGGTAAACCAACTTTGTCTATGTGGGTAAACCAAAATATACAGGCCCATAATAATATGATAAAAAATGATGACGAAACAAGCACTTAATCAAAAACATATGACCAAAAATGGTTCCAGAGGGTGGATAACAATTTTTTAAGGAATATCAAAAGTATGCAATGGATATAATTTGTTACTTATTACAGAACATTTTTTATATTTTTTAATAGTCCAAATGCAGGTTATAAAATGATCGGAAATTTTATTTAATTGCACATTTTTCTGAAACGAATAGTGTTACAACAAATTGGTAAATATCCTTTTGTAGACAATTTTATGTACTTTAGTTTTGTAACTGCATATATTATGTAAAATGTCAATAGTTTTTGTAATAATTTTAAAAAACTAAAAAATTGTACCTAAAAATCTAAAAATTTACATATTCAAGTGTATATTTCTTTGAAACTATAGGAAATACATTAAAATGGTAAATACACTTTTTCTTGCAAATTTTGTGTACTTTAATTTTGTAATTCTATGTGGTATGTAAAATATTGATATTTAAAGAGATATTTAAGAAAAACCAAAACATTGTACCTAAATTCCAATATGGCGGCGCGAGCTCAGGTCTCACGTTAGGGGACTTTTAGTATGTTAAACTACAAGCCTTAACGCACATTTTAAGCCGCTTTGCAAAACTATATCATTTTTTGTTTTTCTTTAGGAATTTTAAAGCTAAATTGACTGGGCTACAGGCAAACATAAGGCTTATCTATGTGTGCTACAACTCATTGGCAGGGACTCGAATTTCATTTCCACAATCTTGGTCGGATTCATCTTATTGATATATGTCTAATATAGGTTGCTCAACAGGCAAACATAAGGCTTATCTATGTGTGCTACAACTCATTGGCAGGGACTCGAATTTCATTTCCACAATCTTGGTCGGATTCATCTTATTGATATATGTCTAATATAGGTTGCTCAACAGGCAAACATAAGGCTTATCTATGTGTGCTACAACTCATTGGCAGGGACTCGAATTTCATTTCCACAATCTTGGTCGGATTCATCTTATTGATATATGTCTAATATAGGTTGCTCAACAGGCAAACATAAGGCTTATCTATGTGTGCTACAACTCATTGGCAGGGACTCGAATTTCATTTCCACAATCTTGGTCGGATTCATCTTATTGATATATGCCTAATATAGGTTGCTCAACAGGCAAACATAAGGCTTATCTATGTGTGCTACAACTCATTGGCAGGGACTCGAATTTCATTTCCACAATCTTGGTCGGATTCATCTTATTGATATATGTCTAATATAGGTTGCTCAACAGGCAAACATAAGGCTTATCTATGTGTGCTACAACTCATTGGCAGGGACTCGAATTTCATTTCCACAATCTTGGTCGGATTCATCTTATTGATATATGTCTAATATAGGTTGCTCAACAGGCAAACATAAGGCTTATCTATGTGTGCTACAACTCATTGGCAGGGACTCGAATTTCATTTCCACAATATTGGTCGGATTCATCTTATTGATATATGTCTAATATAGGTTGCTCAACAGGCAAACATAAGGCTTATCTATGTGTGCTACAACTCATTGGCAGGGACTCGAATTTCATTTCCACAATCTTGGTCGGATTCATCTTATTGATATATGTCTAATATAGGTTGCTCAACAGGCAAACATAAGGCTTATCTATGTGTGCTACAACTCATTGGCAGGGACTCGAATTTCATTTCCACAATCTTGGTCGGATTCATCTTATTGATATATGTCTAATATAGGTTGCTCAACAGGCAAACATAAGGCTTATCTATGTGTGCTACAACTCAAGTGAAACTACAAAATAAAACAGATAACCTTAAAACTGTATACAACACAGTGAAACTGTTCAAAACTATCAGTTAACCTTAAAACCATATGGTATACAACACAAAGACATTCTTCAAAACTAGCTTACAATACAGCAAAACAATGTAAAACAGTGAGAATTTTCAAAAATCACCTCATAAAAGTAATATTTTTAAACAATAATTTGTTCGCACAAAATGTGTGAGGGATTGTTGAAGCTCACACATTGTGTGAGAGGAAATGTTTCTGGTATTCTTAATTGAACAAGTATCTCACACAAGTTTTAATACGTGTATCCCAGTGTTAAGTAGCTCTAGCTCCAAAGAATGAGGATGTAAACCGAATGTATATTAAGATTCAGCTGAAAATCCCTGGTGCTGAAAAGCAATACAAATTAATTGTTACCATTGTAGAAGATCAAGCAGTTAATTATCCTATGTTGAAATATGTTAGCGTCACTATCAGTCTCGCTTTCAATTTTCTATTTGTATCGACACTGCTTCGAACCATCGCAACCCCACTTTGTTATAAGGTCCAAGCAATCCACTTCGATTAGAGGCAAATTAATAATCGCATCTTCAAGGTACGTACATGGACAATCAGTACTGTATGATCTAAAACACTTTTCAGAGAAACTTCTGCTTTGTTCTCCGTAATTGTTATTATTAACAGTTAGGTTATTCTTTCGTTTTCTTTAATTATCTACGTCAATTTACTAACCATATTTAATACAACAGAACATGGAAAGAATATTGAGTCCAGAAAGGCTTAATTTGTGACCTAATGAAGGATCAGTAGGATTAAAATGGGGACATTGGATAAACACTTTTCAAAACTTCCGTTCATCTATTGATACAGCTGAATCAGATAAATTCAAGATATTAGACCATCAGTTTATAAATTTATATCTGATTAAAATACTTACAAAGATGCCATGGAGGTCGGAAATTTTCTTTAAAATAACATTTTATATTCTGTTTACATAGTAAAATATAACTGAATTCTTTTATCTAGAAAGAAGAAAATATTTATTTACAAGTATAATTCAATTTTATATTAAAGAGGACATAGGACTTAAGAAAATCATTTCTCCTTTAAAAAAGGAAATGCAATTAATAAAATTGTTAATAGTTATGGATATCATCACGTATGTCAGGCTGATTGATTGTGGGCTTCGTTATTGGCGACAATAACGTATTATTGTATTTGTATTGTAAATTTTTTCTAAACAGTGAAAGACTAAATAGCAATATGTACTTCAATGGTAGATTCTTCGCTATAAAATAAAAACTACTATCTAAAAATATAGTTTGTTCTCCATTACAACAATCTGATAAGTAATCCCTGATGCAATTGATAGTAAATATACAGGGTGTCCCGTAACTATCTGGACAAACGTATATAGCGTTACAGCTTAGTCAAGACAAACACATTTCACAATAGGAACATGGGTCTATGGTGCCTAGTTTTCCGTCTGTCTGTCTGTAAGTGTTTTTTACAAACAAATTCATGACTCCAAACCGGTTTGAGGTACAGCATTGAGATTTTGCTCAAACGTATATCTTACTAGGATCTATCTTCGTTTAAAATCACACCAAAATATCATCAACCGTTTCAAAATGGCGGCTATTTAAATTATTTGATGCCAAATTTCACGAAAACCGTTAATTTAAACAAAAAATTGCAAGATACATAAAAGTAAGTCCATTTTGTGTAGTTTTCAATGATACCTTATTTGTTGAGATTGGATAAATATTTGCTGAGGAATTAAATTTTTTCGTAATGCCTGACCACTTTTCTCCATTTAAACAATGTTAAAATTAAGGGGTGTCCAACTTAATTGTGCCACCATTGGTATCTCAGAAACTATTGGATTTAGAGATAACTTTAAATGGAGGACTTCACCTACTTTTTAAGACATTTAAAAATATGAATTCCAATTTCTTGTAAATGGCCGCCATTTTCCAATATGGCGGACAACTTTGATTTTTCTTATGGAACACCCTGTATTTTATTGCTTACTTGGATTCTATGCTTAATTTTGAGAACTTTTTATTCTTTGACATTTTTTCCTAAACTCAATAGTTAAGTGGATATAAGCCGTTAAAGTCTGATTTTTAACACCCCGTATTTTAACATTGCTTATATGGGAAAAAGTGGTCATGCATTACGACTAAAACTAATTTCTCAGCAAATCTTTATCCAATCTTAACAAATAAGGTATAATTGAATACTAGATAAAATGGACTTACTTTTATGTGTCTTGCAATTTTTTATTTAAGTTAATGGTTTTCGTGAAATTTGGCATCAAAAAATTAAAATGGCCGCCATTTTAAAACGGTTAACGATAATTTGGTGTAATTTTAGAGGAAGATACATCCTAATAAGATGAACATTTGTGCTAAATCTCAACGCTGTATCTTAAACCGTTTAGGAGTTATGAATTTGTTTGTAAAAAACACATACAGACAGACAGACGGAAAACTAGGCACCAGAGACCCATGTTCCTATGGTGAAATGTGTTTGTCTTGACCTAAGCTATAACGCTATATACTCTTGTCCAGATAGTTACGGGACACCCTGTATTTGACGGAGCTAAAGGCATAATAAACCTGATTCAATTATTGATGACAAATATTGTATATTTACCGGGGGTAAAGGTGTATTACAGGAACATTGTGCGCTGCCTGTCAGCGAGTTGACAGTGGATCGGTCCCCGCCGGGCCCTCCGCCGCCAAACAACTTCCACATTGTTTTCAACAGCAACTTTAACAGAGGTGTTTGGCTTTTATGACCTCAACCACGGTTTACCGAACAGAGGAAATCCATTGAGAGCGATAAAACGTAAATCATTTTAATTATGTGTGATATTAGCCGCATGGTAGCAGGTGCAACCATTGTATGGACGTTGTTAAAGGGCTTATACTGGTAATGTTTAACTACAATAACATTTTGTACGCTTCCTTAATTTTATAAAGTCTGTTGATGAACCATTATTTTGGGATTTTAGATAGCAAAACAATACAGCAAACATGATAGAGTGAGAAATATAATTATGTAATACAGTGGCATTGGTGGCAGCTCTGAATAATTGTTCTTTACCTTCAATAAATTATTTATTTATTTAAATGTACTTTCGGGCTTTTAGACAGATATACAAATCTAATTAAAAATTATGCTTGTTTCTGTATTGAAAAATTAGTTATAGTTATTGCAGAACTAAGAACCAAATAAGTAATTTGAATCTATTTCAAGGTTTATACACTTTTGCCCACTATTTTACAACAGATATCTAACCCTTATCGCTGACAAGGGTTTGGCATTCGCATTGTCAAGGGTTCTACATTACATGTCATATTTTACACATATTTTTCATAATGAATATCTGTTGTAAAACTGTATCAAGTATCTCACTAAATGAAGTATTCTACTAATTCCCTCAATAATAACAAGAATTCATAGTTCGAAAATTACGAGGATTCAGTTCGCTAGTTGATTTCAGTTGAATTTATATTATAATTGTTGATGTGATCGGATATTATTGTAGAAATTGTATCCAAAAACTCCGTTCATAATTCTGAAATATTTGACGCATTCCACACAGTTGTGGCACCGTCAACAACAGATTGTTGAACGCACTTATATTCCACGCTACTTTTAAATAAGTGCTTGGCGGACCGAGCCTCGCTCGGTTTTATTTCATGTTTAACCAAACATCCAATTATTATAAAACCTTTCAGTCATAATTTCTATTATACAATTTGCTATCGCTCCTTTCAAATCTTTATCTCCCATGCTGTAATTTCTCTAGATAACTGTAGTTTGTAACAGCTGTTATGTTTACTTTATTTGCTAATATTTGATTGTTCATTTAGTTGTCAGCATGGCAACTCATGAAGCTCAATGTTAAATTTTTCGGCTATAAAATTCATGTTATTATATAATTAGATTTTCTTCGGCAGAGTAACCTATATGAAACTAGTTTTAGAATCAAATATGAGTTGTTTTTAGACTTTTTCAGGGTATGCTCCTTGCGATTTTGAGATAATTGTGCAAGCAAGCAAACAAACATTATGTTTACTTCACATTAATTTTGAGTCTCATATAGCCGATTTGTTAGAATTTTTATCGAATACTTGACTGCAGTTAGTGCAATACTATGTAGTACTTTATTATTCAATTTAAAGGTTTTCCAAAATTCTTTGACTAACTGTGGGATTTTACTTCTTGCCCCTATAAGGAGACCATATATTTCCATTTCCTTAACCCGATATTTTTCTTTATAATAGTCCTCGGTATTTTTGTAAATATTAATTTTTTCTTTATTTACTTCATCAAGTTGTCTCTTATCTGAAGTTGGATCTACGACAAAACCACGACTTTGTTTTTTATTTATGGCAATTATATCGACCCTTCGTGATGGCAACTATTCAGCCGCTCGTTTCGGTTCCAGTAACCTATTCGTATACCTCGAATTTATCTTTTAACTTAAATTGGTCCGTTTTATTGACCTTGCTTTGTGATGGCGGGTATTCGAAGAAGGTCACTGAATGGACACTAAAGGATATTATTTTAGTGCACAAATAAAATTAGAACCAAACTGAGCCAAGAACGCAGAGTGGGAATGCAAAGTCGGTCTGCAGCGATGGGGTAGGGACGTTCCGATACTTCTTGTACTACTGTGTATCGATTCTTGTCTTTCGATATCCACGGTATCGGTATCGGATCGAATCATTCGATATTATCGTGGTATCAAAAGGAAGTTTGGTGTATCGGATTAAAAGTATCGAATCGTATAACTGGCGCCAATTCTTGGGGCCCACGCCGTCCATAAACCCAATGCTAAAATTAATATTAGTCTTATGGACGGCGTGGGCCCCAAGAATTGGCGCCAGGTAATAAATTATTAAACGCGTCACGGGAGGATTTATATGTTAATGTGATGAACAATTTTTGAAATTTAAGTAAGATTCTACGTTGTGTTTTTCCCCTATAATTTAAGGTTTATTTATTACTTTGTTACTTAAACTTTATTATAATTTTAATTTTAATTGTAAAGTTATACTGTTTATAATTGATTTGTGTATAATTGTTGTTACCCACCTATTTCCTTACAAACTAATAGACAATAATCCGGAAAAAGTTATTAGATCGTGATTGGACATGTCATGCACAAAGGAAGAATTTTTATAAAACTTTTTACGTAAAATGAATGAGCAAATGAAAGTTTCAAAGTACAATTTAGTACAATTTTTTAATGAATCTAATAATTATAATGTTAAGTGAACCAGTTATCCACATGATATTAATTTGTTTAACGTTCCGTATTAACAACAACCTAATTTAATACGATCTTATTAATTTCTTAGTTTTTTCCTTGCAACTTATGATCCGATACTCACGGTATCGATACTTTGGATCCCATAGTATCGGGGCATCAATAATTGTCTTTCAAGATTCGATACAAATATCGGATCGAAGTCAGTAGCGGATCGTCCCTAGATATGATTTTAGTGCACAATAGTCATTTATGTATTAAGAGCGTAAAGTAGGTCTTTCTCGCTTGAGCTAAACAGTTATCGCGCGACGCGCAGAGGAGCGCGATATTTTTAGCGAAAGCAAGAAAGACGCTTTACACGCGAATACATACTAAATTTTTCCTACAACTGCAGTTTTAATTTCTCAGACGATGAATACAATCACAGTTACTCACGTCCATTGTAGCTGAATGCGCCGTTATGATTGCATAAATTCTTCATATTTCTTTTCGTAAATAATTCTAGATCTACGAGGTAATAAGTTTAATGAAACTTCTTTTGCTAATTCACTTATTTCAGGAGGAGTAAGTCCGTATTCGTCATCACTCATTTCATCCATTATTGTTGCTGAATGCGCCAGTTTGAGATTATAAACTAGACGAGCTCAATCGGAAGCGGAAGGGAGCGCTGTGGCGGGTCGAGTAACAATGCAATCAACTGGCGAGCGTAAAAGTAATCACGTGGCGAGCGTAAAATACTTTACGCTCGCTCCAAAGACTTTCAAATACATTATCGCTCGCTCCTCAGTAAACAGCTGTTTAACGATTGGGTTTCGGTGCGTAAACTGATACTTTACGCGCGGTTGTAGGAAAATAAAATGACAACCGAACTGAGACACGAATGCAAGGCGGGCTGCAGCGATGGGGAAGGTGGGCGACGGCGCGTTGGCAGTGCGAGGAATTTCATTACGTCCAGCTCGGACTGCTCAGTGTTGACTCTAGGCTCGACCTCCCCTCGAGTTCCTCTACACACGCAAATTCGCCGCAATTAATCTGTGTAACTAATAGTCCGTGGAATTATTTCCCAAGGACGTTAATTTTGCTGTATTAATTTGTGAAAATGAAAATTCAATCGTAATTACTTGTACAAACCCTGTAAATATGTATTTCCAGAAAGAAAATTACATTTCAAACTAAATATACCGTTACATCCAAGGCTCGTCGTTAAAGAGATATGTCAGATAAAAATTAATTTTCATTTCCTCAGCACAATATTAAGCTCGATATACAAGAAACGCCTTTATCTCTGTTAAAACGCATAAAACCTTGTTTTAGAATTTGAATTAATCAACTCCATCACTACATCAATAAAACTCTAATTAAAACTTTAAATACAAATTCTTTTGTTCGGTACACTGGCCCTTACATTTACAAAGCAAAGTGCATTTTAGTACCGATTTGGCACATGGATAGCGATTGCACATTTGCTTAGCTATAGTTGCATGCAATTATAGCTCTTCGAATCTTAATTGTTTTTCTGTCAGCCGTCAAGTTCATCAGAGACGGTGAACGAAGCCAGGCGAACCCTATTCTTGTTTCTTATTACATATATATTCAGTGAAAAATTCTCAAGGTGGTATCAAAAAGTGAAATATTTTTGAGCTAATTCTACGGACTATAAGACAACTGAACAGTTTCATGACTGTTGTCTGTCGTCTGAAAAAGAAAAACTCGTAGATCTGTGTGGAGTGTTAGATCTGATCATTGTGCCTTGTAATCCATTTTCTTCCTCTATTTTGAAGCGCACATCAATGTAGAAGTTTGCACTACCGTTCAGAGCACAAACCATTAATTTATTGAAAAATATTAAAACCATAATATATGCATTAATATGACTTAAGAGGCAATAACTTCGGAAGTGTACAGCATAAAGATGGAAAAATAGCTCATGACGATGCCTCGATAAACACAAGCACACACACACAGTAGTGAGTCGGTGGCGCGGTTGGTAGCGCACTCGGCCCCGATTCTGTGGCGGCAGCGTCGCAGGATCGAGTCCCGATGATGCCGCATACTTTTAGCAGTACTTTTCACCCTTGTACTGTACCGGCTCACTCCTTGGGTTTGCTTGATAACTTCCACGCACAGGCCTGAGGCCCATGTGGGGGGGGGGGGGGCAAATGCAAGGTAAAAAGAGGCCACCACCCTCTTTTTCCATAAGAAAAAAAAACAAGATACGTTAGTTCAAATCAAACTGTTTACAAAATATTTTCTCACCCCTTGCATGAACACTCGTACTGTGAATTTACTTAGCTAATAAAACAATTTACCAAACTATTAAGCTAATGAGAGAAATAAATAAATGAGAATTTTCTTTGAGCAGTGCTAAAAACACCGAGTTAATGGGATGGTTTAATGTAAGAAACAAACTGTAAACTTATAAGAGAGTTTTCAATGAATATTCCTAGATTCCAAAATAAACATTTTAAAATGAAAAAGTCTGAAGATGTCCCAGTTCCTTTGTTTTGACTTTGTACAGTTATAAGAAACAGTTATCAATGAGTAAAGTCATTGTATGAAAATCTGGATAAGTGTCAAGATGAAACTTATTTTTCAATGCTTAATACGCCTGACTAGTAAAAATAAACCCACCTACTTTGTTTGAGTACACAATCTTGTTTGGGTAGGTCGCCATTTCAAGAAAAAGTATAAAAAACATCCAGAGAATATGTAACGATGAAAATACAAAACATTATACTTTTGGGTTTGTTCAGGAATTACAAAAATTCAATTATTCTGAACACGAAGATTTTGACGATTTTATATTCATTTCACTTCATGTAAGTTTCTTGGACTTGGTGTTCCAACCATGGTTAGCAGAATTCATGATACCTTCTCTAATAATCGCAGTGACGTCCATTAATGTCATTGACGAAGTGGGAGACCATCAGCTAGTTATTTCTAACCATCCCAGTACTTTTATACTTTATACTTTGCCTGAAATGGCGACCTACCCAGGTAGGTATTTTAAGCCAAATATGAATGACGGAAGAGTGAAAGATAATTGAGGCGCGATCTTGTAGTCTTGTTACTGACTAAGGCCGACATGTTCCTTAGACAGGACTGTTAATTCATAGCCCAACAGCCAATGGCAACTAAGGGACCTACATTTTAACGTGGGATCCGAACCACAATTTTCCCTGGTTTACAATTTACAAACAGGTCTAATTATGAGGACGGCACTATGAACGTAATATTCAATAGTGCGGACGTTTAATTAATATTAATTGAAAGAGAGACTGTTCCTTTGCGAAGTAGCCAAGCTTTGGAATATTAATCGCTCTTTGATTAACGATGTGGTTTCTGAGAGATTGCGAAAGCCGAGGCGATGATGCAATTGTGAATATTACCGAAATTCATTTTCCTACTACTGGATATTGATGCTTAAATCAGTGATATAAATAAATACCTTACAATATCCGGGATTTTCGTTTTCGTTACTGCGACATGTTTCGTGGCAACAACCACATCTTCAGGCAGCGTCTTTAAGGTTTAGGAAAGTTTAAATTCGAATGTAATAATTTAAGAAGATAAGAATTTTAATACTTAAGTGCGCAATTAGGACACAAAGGAATATTAAGAGAAATAAAAATGTATTCTTTAACTTTTTATGAACTTTTTATTCCTGTACAATTATTACTTTTATTTGTCGTAACATAATACACGGCAATTAAAATTCAATTGTCTGCATACTGATTCAATGACTATGTAGGGCTTAAGGCACTGGCTTAAGTAGGGAAAACATGGAGAAACTAAATTTTTATCACTTTTCAAGGTCGTTAAAATTACAATGGAATTTAACTTGAATTTTAAAATTTAGTTTTGTCTAAATAAATATCTTCAAAAAAATATTTTTCTTCGTGCTATAAAAGGGAGTTGCGCCCCTAAACGCCACAAGTAATGAAAAAGTACGGAAATAGTATGTTTTACAAAAATACAAATAATTAAAATTGTAAACTTTTCTCTTTACGCTGATATTAGTTTTGCCGATTTTCATTTTGATATACAACAAACCCAACCTGTTTGAGCCCATTCATTAATCATAAAACACATCACATCCCGGTATTAATAATTTATTATGTCGGTGAACCTCATTATTATCCATGCAATCTGAATATTTATTACACATTTTGCTTGATTAAATTCAACCACGAACCCGCCGCATTGGTTATAATTACGTTTAATATTTTATCGTCGTCTGCCGCTGTCATGACGTAACAACATTCAAAACTGAGATGTCAAAAATGTATAAATAATTATTCTGTTGCAAACAAAAATATATAATGTGGCATTTAAGATCATGTTATTTATAAAGAATAATCATCGAACCTAAAAGTATTGTGAAAACAAAACATTTTTATAAGCAAAATCATGAAATAACAATTTTTAAAACTTATTCGTAATGTCTTTTATACCGGCCGAATTTGTGCAGATCCTCTGTAAACTACACATTAATCGTACAAACATCAATCGTATTTCAGAATAGTAATTTTTAATTCCAGAAATGGCTATTTGGATTTGAGATTAAAATTCGAGAACGTGTTATTATTTCAGAAAATATTATTCGAATTGGGAAATAGTCAATTTCCCAAATTGATTATATAAAGTCAAATTGAGATAAAGTAAACTTATTTGACTTATCTTAATATGCTCAAGATTCTGAGTAATAAAATTAATTATATTGCTGATCTGTTATTATTTTATTTAAGTAGTAAGCAGTGAGTTTCCAGTTAGATTCAAACAATATTTTAAAGGAGCTATAAGACATTTGTGGCATTTGCCAATTCCATTTTAAGGAAACCAGTAATACGACTCCTGCCTTGAAGGCACGACCGCTGTCACTAAAATCAACTTTGTATTAAAAATGTGAACCTAAGAAAATTCCACATTTGTCGGAAGTCTGCAGAAAGTGTTACAAGAAAAGTGTACAAAAAACACTGTGCAGTATAGAAAAGAGATTGCGAGTTCAGTAAACAGAGGAGAGGATAGGGTGGCACTAAATGTAAAGTTAAACGTACCCTAAAAACAGCCTACCCGTGGGTTCTTTCTGGAGAGGAAGCGCCGTTACAAAAAGGAGGCAAAAAGCCTAAAAACATTAAAGCTTAAAGCAAGCAAAAGAAACATGAAGTGGTGTGGAAGAAGACTGCAGAATAACGTTAAAAGAAATTAAAAGTAAAATGTTGACCATTTTCCAAACTGACATTCTTGTGGACATGTATGTACCTAGTCAAAACGGTTCAGGTAGGAACTATAAATGCAGATGGGAACAGTGCTACAACTGCTGAAATTTACTAATGAAAAGAATTATTTTATTCATCAGAAACATAAACAGCGTTACACAAGATTTTAAAACACTTTAACTGTATGTATACCAACTTTATACTCATACATATGCAAATTACAATACTCATGCATCACAATCAATCATACTTTAGCTAATGATGAAGTCTTCTATTTACATAAAACAAAGTTAACTCACGCTATGCAATTGATTATAAGATGCCAATCTAATTGAAATATTTTTATATATTCATCGTACTCATTAAAACTTAAAAATATGAAACTAATACTAAGTCAGGAATCATAGGAACGAGGTCGTAATATCTGTTCAAGGGTTTCTCAAGGCATTTATGCCCTGCGAAACCTTGCTCAGTTTGTCAGTCAAGATGTACTTAAAATGGCCTATTTTGGCCTTGTTTACCCACACCTAGCCTACGGGATCAGGCTATGGGGTGGGTGCGCAAAGTACAGATTCGATCGTGTATTCCGACTGCAGAAAAAGGCAGTTCGAATCATGGCAAAATTAAATTTCAGAGAGTCGTGCAGGGATTCATTCAGGGAGCTCGATTTACTCACTCTGCCCTGTCTTTTTATGCTTGAGCTCTGTGCACATCCGATCGCGACCTATGATTCGCGGTCGAGATGTCCCCGGATACGAGACAAGAGGCAGGGATAGTTTTCGGATTTCACAACACCGAACGACTGCTTTTGAGCACCTTCCAACACAAGTCGGAAGGTGATAAAATGCCGGGCAGTATGATAAATCGCGATCTTCAGGCAACGTTGTCCCGTATGTATGTGTGTATGAATGAGCAATAATTGTATGTATGAATGTAAGAGTGATTGCAAAAGAAATCTTAACATATTAACTTACAAAATTACTTAACATATTAAATTATTAACAAACTTGACGCATTGTATGCAATATATATATATTGTCGAAACAATAAATATTATTATTATTATTATTATTATTATTCTTATTACCACGTGGGTGTCGTACAAGTATTACTTCCTAGTATATTGATAGTATGTACTGACTATCCCTCACTTACAAGATTGTTGTCCAAACCTTCAACCGAACAAGTTGGCCGGATCATGTTCCAATAGCTGTTTATTGAATAACTTTAGTAACCAACAATTTTGATGGGATTCATATTAAACAATATTTCACATTCGCATTCAAACACTCCTGAAAGGTGTTTCAAAGTTTTTTAGATACATGTAGCTATAATTAGTGGCTTTTACGGACAGTGCCCCTATTTATTAAACAATAAAGTAGAAACTCCCTGCTTAAAAAAAAAAAAAATCATAAGCTGGCGTATGATAGTTCATATTTTAAGATATCAGATAGTATGCGATCATACCATACCTAATTACATTCATCTTTTTTAATAGTATGTCTATTAATATTTATAGTTGAGACTCCTTGGTCTACCAATGAGTGACCTAGGAGGAAACAGGTAACCATCGTCAAGAGGATCTCAAGGTTCGTTAAGGACCTGGGTTTTGACGGAGAATGAGGACCTGTGGCTGAGGGTGCACAATAAGCTAATTTAGCTGCGTTGCAATACCATGGTCAAGTGAAGCCATAGCCCTCTGTAAAAAAATATATAGTTTGTGGTTTTAAAACAAACATCAATATCTTATGTTTTAATGCTGTGATGAAATTCTAAGCTTAACTACCCTTCCTTTTCTAATTGCGAGCATTCTGCATCAATTCTCGGTTTCTGGTTAATTTAGGAAACTGATAATTTTCTTGAGCCTCAGCGGTCAAGACCTTTAATTTGCGCCCACTGGCTTTATCTCTTGGTAAACCATTCACCCACAGTATTTATTTGACTCACGGAACTACAACTCGTCAGGTCTGCCCTGTGTCCTGTGTTGTGATTTAATATTCACAATTGCATCGCCGCCCCTCCCGGCCTTCGCAACCCCACAGAAACCGCAACGTTAACCAAGCGATTAATATTTCATCGCTTGGATACTTCGCTTTGCAACAGTCTCTCTAATTGATAATTAGGATGAAAATGTAGCTACTAATAAAATAATTTTCGAAGAAAACAAAATTTCCAAATTCACTAAGAAATGACTTCTTAAAAAGTACACAGCGACATTTAAAACTAAAGTAAATCTATATATACTGTATGATTACGTTAGTGACATTGTGCCGAAATTGTGGACGTTTGGCAAGTTCGATCATAATGAAAATTAAAAAGATAATTTGTAGTGGGAGAGGGTTCAAAATGAAGATACCAGGGACTCGGGAAAAAACCTAAATTGCTTTAAGTTAACCAGGAAATAAGAAATAACGTAAAATATCTGACATATAAAAAGCACTGGGATCTCAAAACGTCTGCTTTTTTGGCTGGGGAAACCCAATAGGCTTGGGGGCTATAAATGACTAGTAATTCACGAATTTAGCTATTATGTCAAAAATGAAGGAAAATGAGTTTTTTATGTATAAATAAATACCTATTTTTATTCAAGGCACTCATTTATTACTGTGAAATTTTTGCAGTGTTAACTTTTTGAGTTGTATTTTTATTTAGTTTTTATGTACTGCCAACCCGGGTAAAGGACTTTGACCATGCTCGTAAAATACATGTAATGGAGATTTTCTGCACAATCTTTTGCTATAGATAATGAAGTCAATGGTGTATACAAAACATTTTCATCATACTGACTCAGAAACGTCTGGTTTCTATTGATTTTTGTTGTTTCGAAAGTTACCCATTGCCGTCCTAGTCCGGGAAAACTGAAGTAAACAATCAGCTTATTTGCAGCAAACCGATGTTTAGTGCTTGTTTATTGGTTACTTTTTAGAGGAATATAGTGGCAGCACAGGCAGCTGTAGCAAATATTTGTTCTGTTTGTTATAGGTGAGGTTACAAGGATTGAGAAACGTATTGGTTTATGCAAGGACCACGTCTACGTTATGATTGAACGTATGTTTTTCCTGAGTAATATGATAAAAAGTATCGTACGTTACACGGCCGAAAACTTTTACCGCACTCGCATGACAATCCTGCACTCGCTTTCGTTCGCGCGGGAACCATCTTGCTCGTCCGGCAAAACAGTACTTTCCGGCCTAGAAACGTAATATACTATTATTACTAGTACAATATGTTCACAGGCTGCACAGTGTACAGGCACCTGCACACTTCACACTGTGGCCGCGCCTGCCGTTCGCCGCACCGACGTTTCAGAGAGAGGAAATGACTTCTTACAGAGTGAAGGGGATAAGTTTTCCGCTTCTCTACAGCTTTATATTAATTTATATTTAGGTATTTAAATATTTAGTAAGAATAAATCGCTCTATTGTTTTTACTTTTTTATTGTTAAGTAAATAAGCTTAAACAACTTGTAGCCGGATCGATCCCGAGAAAAGTTAGTAGCTTTTTGAAGGATTGTTTCTGGAGCCAGCTGCCATTGGTTGTTGGGCTATTAATTAACAATCCTGTCTAAGGAACATGCCAACCTAGTCAGTAACAAGGCTACAAGATCGCGCCACTATCATCACGATCATCACACTCATCCTTCACTCATATTCAGGATAACGTCCTCCATGAGGTACCTGTCTTATTAAAGTGATTAAGTGATTGTTACGTATTTAATGTAACAATTTATTTTTGTTCAAGCAGTCTAAGCAGGCAAATGCAGTTTCGGTCCAGAGGAAATCATAATCAGACTGAATCCTTCAAAACTGTTCTAGTAGAACGCGTCATAAAGACATAAAAACCGTGGACACATATGTACATAGAACACGGAAGCACGAGGGACAAAAGTCACAAAACACATTGAAAACTCTGCAGGTATCCTAAAGTGACGAGTGCGCGGGTCCGACAAGACTAAACACTTGGGTTTTATGAATTTATGTCGCGGCTCCTACTAAAACAATTTTGATGCCTCCAACCTGAAACTGCGAACCTTCAATGGCCTACTCTAACCTTTAAGTCTCATTGTACAGCACAGGGAAACTGCTGACTTGAGCTACAGGCTTGAATGCAAAAATTAAGTCATTCATATTGCACCATCAGGTGATAGGATTATGCATTCCATTAGACAACACAGTCGAATATGCAGTGTGTGTTACTGTCATGCGGCGCGTGGTGCTGGTGGTACAGTGGTGTGTGTGTGTGTGTGTGTGTGAGTGTGTGTGTGTGTGAGTGTGTGTGTGTGTGTGTGTGTGTGTGAGTGTGTGTGTGTGGTGTGTGTGTGTGTGTGTGTTGGCGGCGGAATTTCATTAAGTCAGGGGTGGACTGGACACTGACCGCACTTCGAGCGACTCTCAAAGTTTGGAACAAATACAGTTCAGTTATGCATTTTTATTAAACAAAGTGCGATAATGAAGATTCTTCCATTTTTCGATATTTTTCTCCTAAAAATATGTTGTGAAATCTCCATGAACTTGGAAATTTCATTAATTATATATAATATCATAAACATATAAGCTGAAACTTAAGCCTGGATTAGGATTTTAAATAAATTCTTAATAGTAATGCTATTAGTTATTTTTGTTTATTTTACAATCTATATATATTTCTATATATAATAATGTATAACTATCTATATAATTATATATAACTATCAATATATAATTAAGTAGGCAAAATTTTGGAACATAAATCGTTGGCGCTTAAGTCCGTTAACATTGAAGGCATTTTGTACTACAACAAAGTGGGATCGTTTTTATTTAGATATTCTCCTGTTATGATTAAGGGCTTTTAGTCCCTTCAAGCCATAATTATGCTAGAATACAACGACATAATACAGTTTATAAACTATATTATTTTTTTAATTTAAATTAATTCTGAAAAAATTAATAATTTAATATTTTGTTCAGTAACCTGACAATAAACTTCACCTTTGAACAAGCTTTACATGGTTTTTTAATAATATTAAAAGTTAACTGCAATTCTAACTAGTCAAACATATTATGGCCAAACCCTTCCTAATCGCTCCTACTTCTACTGTAAGAAAATAAAAGTATTTATGTACTAAACACGAATGTTTGCTATAAAGTTTTAAATTAATTAACTAATAAGAATTTAACACGAATGTTTGCTGTTAGGTTTTAAATTAATTCACTAATATGAATATAAATTCCGAACTGATATCTCCAGCTTTTCTCGAGAGATTCTTTTGTCTTGTTCGATGAGGAAGAGCTGCACTTAATTGATAACCATTGGAAGGTTATCAAACTGAGACCATATGTTTTGATATAAATAAATCTTACCTCCCTCTAAAGAATATCGAAGCCTCATCAAAAAACCACATATGAATTATACTTCCGTTTGTATGATCTATTTTACTGAAATAAACTAGTCGTGGTTTAGTAAACATAAAAAGAGAAAAATATCATTGAAAAAATCATTCTTGACAGTAACTGTAAAATTTTAACTACAAGGAAATAGTTAGGAAAGTACTTGCCCTTCATGATTGCTGCACAATACAAGTTGGAAGCAACTGGTGTGCTCGTCCTCTGATGTAAATTGATACCCCAATTTCAGCAGACTACTACTGAATTCTCTTCTACCAAGCTCATCTTGTCATTCGCAGTTGGTAAGAGAATATCAATTGAATACGGCAACAGTACTCTCGAAAACCTTTCTGGGGGCAATCAAACAAAAAGCATTAAAGCCACAACAGATCAATTCACTGACATCGTCAGATATGCAGGGGTGCAAGTGCAAGGACCTGCGACACCATGGCTGTGCGACACGCGTTAAGTGATGGTACCGAGTTGCCAAATCCAAGTTTTCGTCCCCGGCGACATTCCGGATCACCGCCAAAAAGCGTAAATATTGGCGGATTTTTGCACTTTTCTTATGCGGTACAATGCGGTATCACAACGTTGAGGAAACCAATGCTCGTATGGCCAATATCTGATACAGAGATGATCTATGTACGTTTTGGAAAAAATACTGAGGTACATGAAAATGTTTTTTGTACTCGATTGAGTCTAAACTTGATGCATGCATATATAAAAAAAATATTGTAAACTATATTTGTGTTAATTTTTTCCCTCTATTTATCTAAAATTATATTTTATTAGGATCAGTGATACTGATTTCAATTGATTCAGTGCTTCTTTGAAATGATGAAGCTGAACAAAATTGATCGAGATTAAAGGTCACAAAGGTGGCGCACAAACAAAGCAAAGAGAACGACACCAACAGTTTAGGAAGTACCGAACCAAGAATCGAACGTAGATGATCGAGCTTGGCGGGAGCTTGGCGAAAGAGGAAAACTGTAGAGAAGGGCGGTTGCACTGCCAATGTGAAAGTCACAATATTCTTGAACTTAGCTGAGGAGTTCCACGCAAGTCTAGAAAAAGAGCTGCCAAAATTTCTAATGACGATTGAAATTTAGAATTAGATTTATTCAACAAAATTAAAGAAGTAATAATACTATTTGGTAATTGATTTTTTATTATATAACAACATGAGCATGAGGAAGCTGAACAGAATTGATCGAGATTAAAGGTCACAAAGATGGCGCACAAGCAAAACAAAGAGAACGACACCAACAGTTTAGAAAGTATCGGACCAAGAATCGAACGTAGATGATGAGGATTATATCTCGTGAGCCTTACATGAGCAGGATTAAAGGTCATAAATGTGACAGACAAACAAAGCAACGAGGACGCCACCGACAGTTACAATAATATGGGACTATGAATCGAATGTACATGATGAACCTGAGCTTATTCACTTGCATAAAACATTATGAAAGAAGACTAGTGAAGAGAAGGGCGATTGCACTGCCAACGGGCCACTGACGATGTTCTTGTACATAACTGAGTAAGTCCGTCTGGGACAAGCAAAAGACCTTCCAGGACCAACTTTTTCAATTGGCGGTTTTGGAAAATAGTCTAAATTACCAACTACGAAAAAGCGTTGGTAATGCATGCTACCAGCTATTGCGTTTGATTCACATCCCCTGTTATGTAAATGGGGATGCACAATGCAGCATCAACAACCGTTACCCAAATCTCCAGGAATGCTAATGGGAACGCACAATGCAGCATCAACAACCGTTACCCAAATCTCCAGGAATGCTAATGGGAACGCACAATGCAGCATCAACAACCGTTACCCAAATCTCCAGGAATGCTAATGGGAACGCACAATGCAGCATCAACAACCGTTACCCAAATCCCCTGGAATGCTAATGGGAACGCACAATGCAGCATCAACAACCGTTACCCAAATCTCCAGGAATGCTAATGGGATTGCACAACGCAGCATCAACAACCGTTACCCACATCCCCTGGAATGCTAATGGGAATGCATAACGCAGCATCAACAACCGTTACCCAAATCTCCAGGAATGCTAATGGGATTGCACGATGCAGCATCAACAACCGTTACCCAAATCCCCAGGAATACTAATGGGAACGCACAATGCAGCATCAACAATCGTTACCCAAATCTCCAGGAATGCTAATGGGAACGCACAATGCAGCATCAACAACCGTTACCCACATCCCCAGGAATACTAATGGGAACGCACAATGCAGCATCAACAACCGTTACCCAAATCTCCAGGAATGCTAATGGGAACGCACAATGCAGCATCAACAACCGTTACCCACATCCCCAGGAATACTAATGGGAACGCACAATGCAGCATCAACAACCGTTACCCACATCCCCAGGAATACTAATGGGAACGCACAATGCAGCATCAACAACCGTTACCCACATCCCCAGGAATACTAATGGGAACGCACAATGCAGCATCAACAACCGTTACCCAAATCCCCAGGAATGCTAATGGGAACGCACAATGCAGCATCAACAACCGTTACCCAAATCCCCAGGAATTCTAATGGGAACGCACAATGCAGCATCAACAACCGTTACCCAAATCCCCAGGAATGCTAATGGGAACGCACAATGCAGCATCAACAACCGTTACCCAAATCCCCAGGAATACTAATGGGAACGCACAATGCAGCATCAACAACCGTTACCCAAATCCCCAGGAATACTAATGGGAACGCACAATGCAGCATCAACAACCGTTACCCACATCCCCAGGAATACTAATGGGAACGCACAATGCAGCATCAACAGCCGTTACCCACATCCCCAGGAATACTAATGGGAACGCACAATGCAGCATCAACAACCGTTACCCAAATCCCCAGGAATGCTAATGGGAACGCACAATGCAGCATCAACAACCGTTACCCAAATCCCCAGGAATGCTAATGGGAACGCACAATGCAGCATCAACAACCGTTACCCAAATCCCCAGGAATACTAATGGGAACGCACAATGCAGCATCAACAACCGTTACCCAAATCCCCAGGAATACTAATGGGAACGCACAATGCAGCATCAACAACCGTTACCCAAATCCCCAGGAATACTAATGGGAACGCACAATGCAGCATCAACAACCGTTACCCAAATCCCCAGGAATACTAATGGGAACGCACAATGCAGCATCAACAACCGTTACCCAAATCCCCAGGAATGCTAATGGGAACGCACAATGCAGCATCAACAACCGTTACCCAAATCTCCAGGAATGCTAATGGGAACGCACAATGCAGCATCAACAACCGTTACCCAAATCCCCAGGAATGCTAATGGGAACGCACAATGCAGCATCAACAACCGTTACCCAAATCCCCAGGAATACTAATGGGAACGCACAATGCAGCATCAACAACCGTTACCCAAATCCCCAGGAATACTAATGGGAACGCACAATGCAGCATCAACAACCGTTACCCAAATCCCCAGGAATACTAATGGGAACGCACAATGCAGCATCAACAACCGTTACCCAAATCCCCAGGAATGCTAATGGGAATGCACAATGCAGCATCAACAACCGTTACCCAAATCTCCAGGAATGCTAATGGGAACGCACAATGCAGCATCAACAACCGTTACCCAAATCCCCAGGAATGCTAATGGGAACGCACAATGCGGTATCACAACCTTGAGGAAACCAATGCTCATATGGCCAATATCTAATACAGAGATGATCTATGTACATTTTGGAAAACTGAGGTTCATGAAAATGTTTTGAGTACTTGCTTGAGTCTAAAATTAATGCATGTATGTAAAAAAGTATTTAAAATTATATGTGTTACTATATCCTCTATACTTTCTTAAAATTATATTTTATTAGGATTATTGATACTGATTTGAATGGATACAGTGCTTCTTTGAGATGATGGTCCTGAACAGAATTGATCGAGATTGAAGGTCACAAAGGTGGCGAAACAAAAAGCAAAGAGAACGACACCACCAGTTTAGAAAGTATAGGACCAAGAATCGAACGTAGATAATCGACCTTGGCGGGAGCTTCTGCACTTACATAAAGCACGGAGAAAGAGGAAAACCGAAGAGAAGGGCAGTTAAAAATAAATTGTTGACTTTATTTTATACGTAAATATTTAATATTGAATATTCAAACTTTATTTCAATATTCAACATTTAAACTTTATGTCAATATTCAAATTACTTAAATATGAAGCAAGAGTCATTGTACTTAGAATTTATTTATTATAATACACTAATTAGATCGTTGTAGAGAAACTAATAGGTACAGATAAGTAGTTGCTCGTAAAGATAATTTTGTCCAATTTAATATGAATTCTATGAAATTGTAAAGGAATTATTTTAAATTGATAATTCTATGAAATTGTAAAGGAATTATTTTAAATTGATATCATTTGAAAAACTGGCAATTGATTAATGTATGTAATATATCATGCATATATTACATATGTGGTTAATTAAATTACTCAGCGGCAATTTTGTCACAATTGATCGCTGATGGTCTGGCGGGGGGGACCCCGCGAGGGGTACCGTTCAAAAAAATATACATCGGGTGAATCTATAGTCTATATGAATTTATAATCTATAGTCAAAAATCTATATGAATATATAGTCGTCCATAACAGATTATAAACGAATGGCTTGACGTACAAAGACGAAACAAAATCTTTCCCCACTTAATCATACCCAAAGAACAACTTACAAATATTTCTAACCCTTTTAAAGTATAGGATACTCCAAAAACTGGAAGTCATGGGTTCGATCTCAGAATTTTCAAATGTAAACACACTAAGACGAACAATTTGGTGAAAGCAGAATGTATTTATCTTTAATCATTTCAATAATTGCGCCTATTTCCATGGATAAATTTTAGTATTATGGAATACAGTGCATCTAGGGAACAACAAAACATAATTTTGTTGTGTTTAAAAATATTGTTAATCCTAGCACATTCAGACGTTTGTTTACAATCTGTTGTGGATGGCTTGTAAAACTGATCCCAACATTCATTCGAAGCCATATATTATTAAGTTAAATAGCATCACTTATAGCATTATTTCACCAAATATAAATTGCATTGACATTGTTTTATGATTAGACTGCTATAGCCCAATGGACAGAGGTGGAGGAAACGGCTTCAGGTAGTTCAGACAATCGGACATCGGACAATCCTCATTAGTTGAACACCTGTCAGTGAACGTTGTTCACATTACATCTAGTTAAAACGGTGCATTTTTAAACTACCGAGAACTTAAAATTAAATTCTACCATATCACTGCTCTCTCTGCAATTGTTTTTAAATAAACCACATTTACAGCTTTGACTTCCAGGTAAGAAATATTGGAAAATGTCGAACGCAGTATTTTCGGGATGTAGAGCTATTTCTGTTAAACTTTTCCGTCACTCGTTCCGTCCAAACGACCAAGTTGTATTGGGTTAATAATCAGTCATGATTTTGGCTATTTGGCACAAATTTTACAAAGGATAAAATATCTTGCCCCAATTTAGAATTCAAACAATATCTGACCATCAGCCATTGCATTTTCACCCACTACAAAATTTATACTTCAGTACGGGATATCCACAGGTAGACTGAATCAAGTTGGTTACATCGATACATCGACATATCAGTTTACATCGATTTATCAACTATAACAACCTCAACCTTATTGAACAAAATCTTTTCAATTTGGAACTAAATCAATAGAATAATTTATATCCAAAGAGAAAATTTACTCACTGAAATATAGATTTAATTTAAATGGTAGAATCAGTGTACAGAAACAATCCTGACACTATAAATATAATTAAATTATTTGATTAACCTGGGGGAAATATTCCTCCCCGATTCGTTAGGGTTTTCTATTGACTTTGAATCTGAATTATTTATAGTCAAAAGTTTCACTCAACTGACTTATTTATTTATGTGAAAATAAGGAAAAACAATACTGAGACAATTGCCCCTAACATTTTTCTCAAATGTATTTTTAAAATTAAAAATAGTGAAGGTTTTGTAATTATTATTTAATTTGTTGGACTTTTCCTATCGCTTCTAGTGTTTAAACTACACACACAGTGTAGTGGAACAGCCTCACAGTGTAGTTTAAACACTAGAAGCGAAAGGAAAAGTCCAACAAATTAATCAATAATTTTTATCAAAATTAATTTTTGAGTATTAACTGTTTCAGTCCTAGTGACAAACTACTCTAATGAGACACTTGTCCCACGACCACAAAACAATATTTAGATTAAGTATATTAAATCACTTTATTGTACGACAGCCTCACCGGATCCAACTCTTGCCCTTCACGAATCATTATTTACATCTTATATATATATATATATATATAAAATTAGAGTTTTGTCTGTACATTACTTAGAATTATGAAGTTATTGGTTATTCTGCGTTTGAAAGGTCAGAGAATCCGAACAAAGCCTTATCTCAATTTATATCACTCTGTTGGTAACGCTTAACATTACACATTAGACCGCTTTTCCTGCAAAAACTAAAGTACTGGTATGGCTGAAACTTATTTTCTGTTTGTATGCACAAGGTTTAAGACGAATTAAAACTACCGTAAGTCTTTGTGAAATTAAACAGAAAGCTTCTAATAAGCAAATTTTATTTGATTTCGACCCTGTAGGGAAGCTTATGAAGTTGTCATGGCAACCTAAACATTAAATCATGAATTCAAGGAAGTTTTTCTTTTTTTCCACGGGTGAAACTGTGTTGATCAGCTTGTAACAAAAATAACATATTTAAATGATGTACAGTGACTATATTATAATGGAAAATAATATTACAGTTAACAATTACTCTGCGGCGCTTTGCGATGCACCGGGTGAGCCTAGTTACACATTTAATAATAGAAATGTTCGAATTATTCATCGAGGCTCCATGTTAGACATGAAACCGCTGGGCCACGCATCAACTCATCGTCAACGTACAGTCTGATGCCACTATTTTACTCCGTTACTCGCGTTCAAGAGATATAAAATGGACCGTAATAAACAAGAAGATGGAGACTCATTTACGATTTCATTGGATGAAAACAATCGAGATGTACAAGAAATATTTACCTGCTACGAAAAACAATTGTCGTCCATCAGCAGTCGGCTCGACACAATGGAGAGTGAGAACAAGAGGATGTCCGAAGAGAACGACAACCTTTCGAAGGAGGTGCAGGCTATGAAACATCAACTCGATGAAAGAAGAACTGTGAGGGGAGGTGTTGAGGACGTGAGAATGGGTTGGGCAAGTCACTCCTACCTCTTGGAGCTCTGCAGCAGCCTCAGCCTGCCCGGCCTGCGCTACGTGGCCGCCTCCGAGCCGACCGTGCACAGGCTGCTGTGGATATTAGTCCACACGGTGGCCTTTCTGATCAGTTACGTGTACATCAGGGATGCGTACGACGTTTGGCAGAGTTCCCCCATCATCCAGAGCCTGACGATGACAGACGTCAAGGACATTCCTTTCCCGTCAATCACCGTCTGTATCCCTTTGGAGTTGAGGGAAGATTACAACCAATCGGGCGCAACCAATCGGGGGGGGGGGTCGGGGGGGGGGTGTATGAAAGGTGTTTTACTCCAGTGGAGGACAAGTCAACGTCGGTGTGGACATGCGACGAAGAGGAATTAAAGATGTTCTTAGTGTCTTTACGTGTCAAGTACGTGTATAATTTTGTGATCGATATATATACTATGCAACACTCTAATATTGGCATGGATTATTGGAATTGGACAATCTTTCTAAAGTATATGGACAAAGTGGTCAAAACTGTCGATGAAACTACTTTTGAGCGCGTGAAAATTGGAATATTTGATACATTAGATCCATTAGAGTCAAGAGAACACGACCCATCAGCATCTTTTGAACTGACAACAATGGTAATTAAAAACAAGATGTGCAAGTGTCGCACATACAACACCATTCGTCTCGGATCCGGTCACTTCGGAACTGACGACACGACCAAAACGTTTTCCCATCATGGACTGAAAGAATATTCAGATTGTACCCCTGACCGAATATTGGGAAAAGATTGTAAAGGCAGACTCACATACAAAAGGATGTACCTGTACATTTCGAAAACCAAGAATCTTCCTACACCTCTTTCTAATTTTTTTGTACTTCTTCATAACCCCTTCGACTACCCTATCAGACCAGAGAACCCCTATCCGGGCCTGTATCAATTTTCATTTGGAGATTTGGATTTGGAAGTGTCTTTAGTTTTAATTCCTAATTTAATCGATGCGAGAAAAGATCTCTTGCAAGTGGATGTATCCAAACGAAACTGCCTATTCTCTTTTGAGAGAAAACTGGCTCATTTCAAATTCTACACACACAACAACTGTACGTTTGAATGCTATCTAAACTGTTCTTTAAGAATCGGTGGGTGCGTTGGAACGGGGTTGGGTATTTTAAACAGTTCGTCAATCGTTTGTATGTGGCAGTTTCTCCGTTTCATCGGTGAAACCTGGATGGACAGTTCGGGTAGTCTGAAAAGTCGGTGGAGGAGGGTGTGCGGCTGTTCTTGTCCAAAAGACTGCGTGTCTCTCGAATACCAAGTTGAAAAGAAATCTCAAGACGAAACACCCTCAAATCACGCCCATCTCGATGCGATAACCATCACCTTGAGTTACGAAAAACCAGAGTTTGTTTCAAAGTACAGGCACAGTGCGACCACTGCCGCCGAGTTCTTCACATACACCATGGGAGTGCTGGGAGTGTTCAACGGCTTCAGCCTCATGTTGATCTGGGAGCTGCTGTACTGGCTGACGCTGGTCTGTGGTCGAGAGTCAAGAATTATCCTCACTTCCAGAGCAGAGAATGAGAATTTTAGAGCAACAACAAAATTCGAACACGATGTTCCACATTGAGAAGCTTCTGGAATGCACACGTTTTTAAGTTCACTCGACTCATTGAAAATTTTCAATGCACTGTTTCTTCTGATTCGATATTTTATAACCCTTACACCATAGTTTTTCTCACCTTGAACTATGTTGCATAGTTCGGTTCGGCCAAACTGGAAATCCTCCCTATCGTCTAATGGAACTCACGATTGTGTCACATAAAAATAAAAAATTAACATTTTACAACAATTGGTCTCTAACATGTTCCACAGGAATCGTCAATATCATTCATTTCTGGGCCGACCACATACCAGGGATTTTCCGGCCCGAATTAGGAAAGCATTTTGGTTCTACGATTTGTTTGGACATTACTACCATATTATTTTGGTGTGGGGGAGGGCAGGAGCTTGGGTCCCCTGGGTTTTTGTGTTCTGCCTTACCTTGACAGGCGGCTGTTGGACTTTTTTATATATATATGACTTGTAGTGCCGGTGTCTGTATGTCTGTTCATTCACTTGCACCACTGTGTCTTTTATGGAGAAATGGGTAACATTTTTGAAAATTTTATAAGTGTCTTAGCGTTTGCATGTTAGAATATTAAGTGTATGGTACTGTAATCTATGAATGTAAAAGCAGTAATAAATGTTGGGCTTATTAAACAACTTGAAACGATGATCTCTGTTGACACCCGTGCGGCTCTGGACAAATTTTAGATAAAACTCTCACCGAAATCCTCCGTATGCACGCACTTATATAAACTCTGCAGGACGCGCGTTTCAGATCTCGCCATTTTCGACTAACATTCTTGTAGGAGTGTTGTAGTTGAAAATGGCGACAGCTGGAACGTGCGTCCTAAAGAGTTTAAATAAGTGCGTGCAGATGGAGGATTTCGGTGAGAGTGATATCCACAATTTATTAAACAATTATCTTACAAAAATAATTACTGGAAGACCAAAGCTGATTTTGCTTAAATATGAGAGTTTTTGACTAAAATTGTTTTTACATTAAAAGTTTAAGATCTACTGTATGTTAAACAATGAAAATAATTCAAAACCATAAAAATATTTTGTTTTGTTGTATAGAAGTAAAGTTTTCTTGGCCAAGTATGTTTCCCTATTATTGGGACCACGAATAATAGGAAAAGGTGGGTGGCAAAAATTTTAAACTCATCAAATCGTTTGCTAAACCTCAGTCAAAATGAACAAATGAAATTTTATTGTTGATTTATTGACTGTAAAACCTTTTTAGCGTTTTTCAAGACATTTTACAGATAAAATGTGATCAACTATTCAAATAAATAATCAATATATTATATAAATATAGTTGTGTGTCGGTACAGCACGTGCTGCAGCCAAAACTCTGTCTCACAGACCCGTGGTCTTGGTGTCAAATTGAATCTTGGAATCTCATGATGTACACTGTGCACTGCGGTACTTGGGCTTTGGTTGCTTTTAGGGCTTCGCCGTATAGAACTGATTTTAAGGGATAGAGCATTCTGGAACCATGTTATCAATTAATCTGGATAAACATTTTTTATATCAAAACATATGGTCATAGTTTGGCATAGTTTCAACGATTAGCACTTCCTTAGCCAATGAGAAGGGAAAAGTCTCCCGGGCAAAGCCGGGGTTATCAGCTCGTAGTTGGTGAACAGTAGTTCCGCCAGAAAACACTCCCGGGCAAAGCCGGGATTATCAGCTTGTTTTAACTAAAACTTTATAATTATGCTTCACTTCCACAGAAATAACTTGTCACAAAGGTACCGATACTCTGAAATATGAACAATACAAAGAAAATAATACTTCTTCACGATTCACTGTGACATTGCCCAGCGCTGCAGCGGACGGTAAACTGGCGCTCTGGAAGTCACTGGACATCTTCCCCGACCCTAGGTTCTTATCGGCTCATACTTAATCCGTGGTGGCGGTAAGGGGAGGGAAGAGGAAAAATAAATAGGAAAAATACGGGAACCTAAACCTTACCTCTACTTTAATAAAATATTCTTACCAAAACAGACCGTGTTACAAAGAAAATAATCAAATATGTTAGCAATAATTTCAAAACTAGTTAATGTGTAGCTTGCGACAGAAGCGACTGGAGAATGTGGAGCATTCATTCAGCTGTTGGAGTCAGCGCATCGCTCAGAGTGCGGGTGAATGCGAATGCCGTTGACGACTGTCCAACATTGTCCAACATCGCCGACTCGTAGGACAACCACTCCGGATTTTAAAATCTCCAATGGTCGTCACTTCTCTCTGCTTGAAGCTTAACAACACGACAGAGAATGTAATAAATCAAAATAAAAACATTTATTGTATGTTAAAAAGGTTTACGTGCATTGACATTGTCGATTTTCTAATCAGTATTCAGCCATGCATTATAAAATGTAAACATGCCCCTGCTATACATAGTGTTCCTTAATTGCTTGAACAGAAAATATACAATGATGTAAAAATATAACGAACTCAAAAAATATTATTAAAAAAACAACTTTACATGCACATCAAACAAACTATTTGACTAATAACTAATGTATACAATAATATTATAACACTGTTTCCTAGTGCTGAATATTCATCATTGTAATAAAAAAGATTTTGCAGAAACCATACATGTAATTTTTATGGTAAAAAAAGACGATTGAGTAATATAAAAAAGTAGATAATTGAAATCCTAGAACCCGTAACTATAAAGTATACGATGTAAAAAATGTGTAAGCAATAAGAGATTTGTTCAATTAGAATTAAAGTTCGTGGCTCGACAATTTTTAATCAATCTTTGTAGTTACAAAAATTGATTAATTTTAAAGAATTTAAAACGCAATTTTAAACAGGTAGTTACCCGTTTATAAAATTGCGTTTAAAATTGAGTGCAACACGGGTATGAGAATAAAGATGTATTTTTAAGAATCCGTGATGAGTGGCGACATAAACGAGGCTATAGAAAATATAAAATGTAAATATTACTAGAACAATTTAATTCAGATTTTCAACGATGAATTGGTCGTTGCACACAACGAGCGTCAGAACAGCAAAGCGACAGAGCAGCAGAACGGGAGAGCGACAGAACGTGACAGCTGCGCTGTTCTGTACAGTAGAGTGACAGAACAGCAGAGTGGTAGACCAGAAGAGCGGCAGAAAAGCAGAGTGAGTACAGCAGAGCAGGGCAGCGGCGGTCCAGCCCATCGATGTAAATAAATACAACTGAATAGCGCGCTCACCGTAAGGCTCGTGTAGTGATTTCTGAGCCAATACAGCTGTGCGTTGGGGTTGCAGCCGGGCCGAATTGAAGGGGCTTTGGGGGAAAAGCGCGAAACTGTATTGTTAACCGTACTGAAACCGCACGGATTTGGAAGCAGTTTTACGGGTAAAGCTTGCTATAATAGATTTATTGCTATAAATATTAAGTAATTACAATTAATATTTAACTAGACGGTCAGAACAAGTTGTCCGGCAAAAGATCCATTCCCCCAACGCCCCTACAAAATCTTAAACGTAACCACTGCCGGCGGCTCGCGTCGCGGGGCCTGGGTTACCAATCCAGTGTACTTATTTATATCGATGGTCCAGCCTTACGAGGGGAATAACAGCTGCATCGACTGCCACTGGCTGTGAATAGGGGCTGCAATCAGAGAATATTTAAAAACTGCATGGTCAATACGCTCCCCTTGATGTGCAACAAAAAGGTCACTATGACTTTGATTGGAACGAGAATATATAGTGTTACAATAAGGTTTTAAAATTTAAAAAAAAATTGGAAAAGGATGCGGTTTAGAGTAAAGAACATTCGTTAGAAAAATTGTTTACTCAAACAATGAACAAAAATATTTTATATCTTTCATGTTGAGTTAGATGGTTAATGCAAAACTGGCGTTTATGTGAATACACCATGGTTTTTATTCTGAATACTCCATGTGTCTCAATACTCTCTACCCTAACAAATATAACTATTTTACTGATGCAGATTTAAATGTTTAAAAACAATGAAGGGTGATTCTATGAATAGAGTATGTTCCAATTTTCACACGTACCACTCCTAATTTTATTTTATTAACTAACATTTCACTTCAATAGAATGTTTTCACCATACTCAGCTTGTACCACTTGAGGAGTTATGAAGCTCTAATACGAGTATATAGGTGTGAACATTCTGGTGTGGATTCCTGTCCCTTGGTGCAACATGGTGGGAATTTTATTAAATCTCTGAGAGGCCGAATGCACTAATGCAACATTCTTTACACTCTCTAGAATCACCCGTTTATGAGGAATCATCGTGATACGTTTAAAACTAGTCTTCACCTGTTTTCCTACCATCTCAGATAATCACCTCTTGATTTTCGGAAAACTGATCAATAAACTTTTGGAACTCGTTTGGGGCGGTTTCAATTCCAATAAATAGTATTTTAGCTCTGTATGTATCCTGGTGGTAGACCATGAATAATAAGAAACTAGCTATCATATCGACAGTGTAAAATATTGTTTCAAAATTAAAAATTATTTCAAACACAAAAAAAAATAATTTAACTTCTATTCGAAATTAGTATCAAACAAGATTTGGAATCATTTCCAGTTAACCACCAGCTGGACACGCAACAGAATGAGTTCCGACTGTCACAAAAAGGTGTTGAAATCAAATACATCCTGTTGTGTTTCCGGCTGGTGTTACCTGAAAATGATTACAAATCTCGTTTGTTACTAATTTCGAATAAAAGCTAAATTATTGACTTTTGCGTTAGAATTAAGTTTTTATTTGAAAATAAATTAGTTTACAAGAGACCAAATTATTTAAAAATTTAACTACCTATTCTTTTTAATTTCTTTAATTACTTTTTTTAATTTTCTTGGGTTGTCCCAGCATAAATACTAATTCCTTATCGAATATATAGTTCTATTACAGAATTATACAGGGGTGCTGAAAAGTCCCGGAACGGCTAAATATTTTTTGAACCGAATTGGTTTGAGAAACCAAACTTTGCACATTCACTCCTATGTAAAAAAACTACTTTCTGAGATGTTTACTGACTCTTGGCCCCCAGTACCGAGCCCACAAGGAGTCGGTACAAAATCTTCAATGTAAGCATAGGTCAATATGCACATCATTTTAAAGGGCTAATCAAGTAGAGTTAAATGCCGCAAACCGCACTTCAAAAGGTTCATTCATTACAAAATGGCGGCTGATCAAAAATCTAAAGGAAATACACAGTGTTCGCTTAAAGATTGTTTAAAAATTGTTTACAGACTATGTCTAAAGGATCTAAACTCCGGAATCGTATGTCAGACCTAAAAGCCTATCTTTTAGGGTGCCGTAGAGGATATTACCTCCAAGGGGGGATGGCCCACAAGGAGTCGGTACAAAATCTTTAATGTAAGCATAGGTTGATATGCACATCATTTTAAAGAGCTAATCAAGTAGAGTTCAATGCCGCAAACCGCACTTCAAAAGGTTTATATGTTACAAAATGGCGGATAGTTAAAATTTTCAACTAAAATTCATAAACTTAGGTTTGTTGGGAGGGGAGGTGGAAAAAAGGTTTGAATAAATCAAATTGCATATCAAACCTAAGCCTATGTATTTTTGTTGAAAACTTAAATCGCCCGCCATTTTGTAACCAATAATCCTTTTGATATGCGGTTTGCGGCATTGAATTTTACTTGATTAGACCTTTAAAATGATGTGCATATCGACCTATGCTTACATTTAAGATTTTGTACCGACTCCTTGTGGGTCGTCCCCCACTGGGGGCCAAGAGTCAATAAACACTTCAGAAATTACTTTTTTTACATAGGAGGGAATGTTCAAAGTTTGATTACTCAAACCAGTTAGGTTCAAAAAATATTTAGCCGTTCCGGGACTTTTCAGCACCCCTGTATATTACTTTCTTAACTGACAAAAAAAATAAAAGACAATTACCGCAATACAAATAAACCTGATTTTTTACTATTTAATCAACACTACTGTTCCAATTAAGATATTCGTCTATAAAACCTAGACCTAAAAATTGAGTGGATTGAGCTAAATAAACACTGGTTATCAAAAGAAGTTTTAGCGTTTTGGTGTTCGTACGATGTTTAGCTCAATTAATTCCAGGGACGAAACATATTTAGCCCAAACTTTGTAACGGCGAATGTTGAGATTATAAACATCGCAGCTGGGCTGTAGTGACACAGTTTAGTGTCGCTTATCTCGCCTTGGGTCATTCAGGGAACTGTGATTGGTTGGCAACTAATACATGACCAGCACTAATATAACCAACGGAGTTACTGGCGCAGGCTGGAGGTAGGAGCCTGCTTCAGTTATTTTAGTCCAATGGAATTATGTATAAACGATTTCGCAAATATTCCAGGAAGGAAAGAAGTCTTTAAAAGGATGTTTTATGCACAAGAATGGAATAATTTTTTAAACTTAATAGTAAAAAACAATAACCGACAATACGGGTTATTATATTTGCTAGATGAAGAAAAAAATATATTTGTTTTCTGCTCCGTTGATGCAAATTAGTCTTTATTTAATAATCAGTAATGGCATATGTCCGCATAAACCAAAATATAAAATCACCATCACAAAAAATGAATTTCAAACAAAGAAATGAGTTGTGTTTGTTTAAAAAACAAACACTCCCTTTAATTAAAAAATCCATTGATTATCATAAAACAACAGGAATATATAAATGTAAAAAAACTGAAAACCCGCAAAGCCTCCTCTCAACACTTCAAATGTATTCATTTTAGACTCCCATTGCTAGGTGCATTCCATGTTTTTGGGAGGATTGAATTATTTGGAATGATGTAAATCAAAAATTTGAGGTATTTGATCACGACACTTTGGTTCCATACTTTAAATATGTACCCAAAAATTATGTCAATATTGTGAGTTTTTTTGTTAATTGTGAGTTTTTTTCAAATAAAAGTGTTACAATTTCGAAGTGTGGTTTTTATATTTAATCCTATTGCATAGCTTAAACCCATTATTTTAGATTCAGGTTAAAAATGCCTTCTGAATTTCAGGAACAGAATTATGAATTTTCTGCCCCTAATGATACAGCAGCGTGTGAAGCGGGTTGGAACAACGGCTGATGATACAGCAGCATGTGAAGCGGGTTGAAACAACGGCTGATGATACAGCAGCCTGTGAAGCGGATAGAACAACGGCTGATGATACAGCAGCCTGTGAAGCGGATAGAACAACGGCTGATGATACAGCAGCCTGTGAAGCGGATAGAACAACGGCTGATGATACAGCAGCCTGTGAAGCGGGTGGGACAATGGCTGATGATACAAAAGCTGATGATGCAGGATTCTGTGAAGCGGATGGAACAACGTCTGATGATACAAAAGCTGATGATAAAAACACACTGTGAAGCGGATGGAACAACGTCTGGTTATACAACAGCTGATGATAAAGCAGACTGTGGAGCGAATGGAACAACGGCTGATGAAACAACAGCTGATGATACAGCAGTCTGTGAGGCGGTTGGAGCGTCAGGGACGTGATTTACAAGTGACACTCGCCGATGGACGGACCAAACAATCACCACATGGAATGTGTACGGCTCATCATCACAACGGCGTTCCTACAGCACGATGTGTGAACTCGTAAATGCCTTCTAGCATTCCGGCGGTCAAGCTCGTTACATCATAAGCGTTCATCATACCTGAGTAAAATCCTTTCAAAGTGGCGGTTATGTAGTTATCTGTACACTAAAGCCACCATTTACATGATAGATTGCCACGCAAAGTTGTACAGTAACAATTCAGGTTCAGTAATTTGAGTTTAGTATGTTACGAGAGACAGCAAAGTCTCACTCTGTTAACAAATAAATAAAGAAATTAGCAAATTCAATTAATGGTGACATAATAATATACCACTAGATAACACGTAGCTCGAAATCGAGCAAAAATCATATAGTAAAAGAATGAAGAATAATCAGCCTACTTATATACTTTTAAAGTTTATTTGATCTACCGCAGGAGTTTCCGGTAAACGTAAACGAATTTTTTTTTGTTATACCTTCATTTCCCCATGTCCCCTTGTTTCTGAAAAAGTACATTTTAATACCGGCAAAAGATCAAGCTCTGCTTACAGCAACATGTAGCTGACCGAGAGCAAACACTGGCGCAGTGAGCAATGACTTCCTTTGGTTAGGGATTGCCGCTGCACCGTATTGATAATTATCACCAAAATACCTGACCTGACCTGACTGAATCTCACATTTGACTACCGTTTTACACTGTCTCTTGCCATCTTCCCCTCTCTGCCACTCCCATGCTCCGGTTGTTTTATTCTCTAATTTATTTTTTTATTGTTATTAGCAAGTCTAATTTTTTTTATATACTCATTTCCACATTTAAAAAAATTACAAGCAATTTTTTTTCCTAAAAGTTTATTTCACAATAAATTAACCTACGCTGACTGTAATATCGGCTAAGCCCTCGCACAGGCAACCTGCCCATGAAGGCTTATTTCCCTGGTTATGAACCATCTTTCATGGACAATGTTTTGTAATTAATTAAAATTTAGCCAAATCATACTATTTAGTTTATCCTGGTTATGAACCATCTTTCATGGACAATGTTTTGTAATCAATTAAAATTTAGCCAAATCATACTACTTAGTTTATATTGTATTTGTAATTACCAGCTATTATAGTATGAATTCATAGAAGATTTGTTGATTACGTTAACATTACTGGAAATAAACTATTTTTCATTTCATAGATATTGTAGGGAACGGCTGTCTTTATAGAGAACCTTTCCTTTGTGACAAAAACGCGTAAATGACGCATTATATCTACCAGTTTTTTCGTTTCTTGAAATGCAACCCATCACTATGAACCTTTTTTAGTTCATTTTTAGTTCAGGTCTGAGTTTGGGAGGAGCATTAAATGTTACATCGGGAGGGTGATGCCAGCGGTTGCGATCGTGTTCTTTCCGACTCCTCCGACCGGTCACTGTTCGTCTTCGTCTTATCGGTGACATTATAAATGCACCAAATCCAAAAATAGATCGGCTAAGGTTATTACAACTTCAAAAAACACTATGAGATATTGTAAACTACATTGTAAAACTGGTAACTGCAATGTGTAAGACCTTCAACAACTTCATAACATAACTTCAATTACATAGAAAAAGAAAACTGTAGAAAACAAAGCCAAAGCAGCTGTAAAAATAAAAACTCTTTTCGAAAAATTAATTATAAGTGCTGCAATCTGTGGTTTACCTATAGAACTATTAAGAGCTTGACCATATGTTCAGTTTGTAAACAAAGTAAACTGAGTTTGCTCAAATGGTGATGAATAGCGCCACTGTTCCGAAACTTCAGCCCTTTACTGTACTTAAGTGACACCCTTTTTAAAAATTCTGAGACTTGTTGACAAATTTACATAAAGTTCCCTTTCATTTGATACCTCAAACGTTAAAATCGGTCCGGCCGTTGTTGCGGTCGGACTGTGAAAAGAAAACCGCTTGCGTATTAATATATAGATTGATTTATATTTTGAATTATGCAATACAATTCAAACAAGGAATAGAAGAAATTAATCAAAAAATTTTTTTCAGAAAAACGCATTGGTAGTATACACTTAATATGAGTAATGTTTGCTTGCTTGCTAGTATGCTTAAACAATTTGGAGATTAATCATACTGTCAAACCCAAAAACTTAGAGTGAATATAAATGTAATTGGTGAGTGAGAATTGCATTAATGTTAGTATCTATTTTGATATTCCTTGATTTTATTCGATAGGTTTACCTAATGACAGTTATAGTAAGCAGGAAAATTAAAAACATTTTACAACGAAATTCCAGAAATAATAATTGGATTCTTAACAAAAACACCATTATTTGCCGTTAGAGAACAAAAGAAAGTTTCTAAATCTCATATGATTGATGTTTGTCATATTTTTTGGTGAATAAATTCTGCTTCCACGATTAAAATTATAATTAAGGTGTATTAGTAGTTGATCTCTTATTAAATGACCGTCAGCAAAATCTACTACATAAAATAAATAAATCATCCAAGATTAAAAAAAAAACTCTATTAACGGCTGGAAGGACTAAAATATGACAAGAAGTAATGAACTGAAATTGAAGAGAGTACAAAGTCTAATATATTAGTTTTTGCATGAACACAGTCGGTCTATCCGTTGATCTAAATTGTAAATTTGATATTAATTAGGTTTTGAAATGTTTCTTGACATTGAAGAGTTCATCCCAAGATGAGTAGAAAATCGATTCATCTTGGGTTCATCCGAGGATCTGAAGGTGTAACGGAATACTAGAAAATCCACCATATCTTTATTCAAGTTTTTTTTTTATAGAGTTCTCTTGGGGACGTTAACGGTAAAACATAGATGTACATCCTCCTACTGATTACAGTTCGCCTAAAAAGCTGACCTAAAGTTAAAAATAAATTTCAGTTCATTGACGTTACTTCAGGTATATTGATTAAAATGACATAAAATGTCTTTACAAATCATAAATGTATATTATTGTTTTAGTTACTCTTTAGTCTATGGTCCTGAATGATTTGTAGTAGTGGTACAATGACAATTAATTTGAACCCCTAGCCATTATTTTTCATTTTCACTTTTTAACTGGTATCTCAATAATGAACATACTCGTAAGTAAATTAAATTATGATTCACAAATTATTACATTTGCGTCTTTAATTAAATAATATGTAAATTCGAAATATATTGTTCTTTGCTTGTAAATTTCATGAATATGTTACGATTTATAATTTTTTTGCTAAAGGATGTTGATAAAACTTGCCTCTGTTTTTCTAATTTTCATATTTTAGCTTACCTTTCATAATTTGCTTCAAATTAAGTTTGTCCTTAAACAGTCTTTGTTAATTCTTTTTTACGTTTTTCCAGACGAGTTCAAGTGCCAGATGAGAGATGTCCAGAAATGTAAGATCTTTCTTAGTTTATTACTAAACGTCAAAGGTTCCATAAGTGTATACTAACAAAGTATGCAAGGATTTCATGTTATTATGTTATTTGACCTGATTAAATTTGTTTGGTAGCAACAGTATTTCATTTGAGAGTGGTCTAGCTTGTGTACCATATTACAATTCCAAAAATATTTATTCTCCTTATTGGCTAATTCATAGGAGTAAACAGGAAATTTAGTCGACAGCTATGAGTCGGTAAACACGCAGCGATGCGCACCGTGCCACAGGCCGCGATACAACTAGTGCTGCCCTGGGACCAGTTGGACATTGTTGTAACAGGCTGGTTAACATTAACACTAACGCCGGCCCTAGGCAGTGCATGATGTCACATTACGCGAATCGTTTAATGTTTAACTCAACCGCGGTCGGCCTGTATAGTCGGGCCAAATAGCATGGCCAGATCGTCGGTAAAGCAAATGGTAAAATAAATATTAGTGATATGGGCCAAGTAAATCGACTCGACTCGTAACCGACAGTCCAACGCTCTATGTGCAATTCATAAAAAGGAAATAGTCCAAAACCGTAATAACAAAAAGTATATTTAAAATATTATTTCAATTTTAAAAATAAACATGGTCGAATTTCAAAAAGGTTTAGAGAAATTTAATCGATGTCAACAGATGGTTTTAAAGACAGAAAAACTTTCGGAATACCTAAAAAAATTCATAAATAATCAAAAAAACACTTATTGAAACACTCAAAAATCATGAATGTTGATTCAGTCAATTATTAATTGTTTTTTTTAATAAAAAAGCTATTTTATGTACAAATTCTATGTGCTTAAAATCAGTCGACTTTGAACGTTTTTGTATGAATAGGGATTAATAGATAAACTGTTTAATTCTATAGTAAAACAAAAAATAAAATTTATTGAAAAAGCTTCAGTTGCATTGAAATGAAAAACTCAGGGACAGAATGGCAATTTCAGATACTAAAACAACAGGTTTTTAACCTCATTCTGCGGTTTTATTTCTCATCAGGATAACTTGGAGAATGAGTATGCAGTTGCTGCCACGTTTGCTGCCACTAAAATGGAAATATTGGAGATTTTAGACCATTATACATTAGATTTCATCTAGATGAAGCCACAAATCAAGTTTTGTTTACATAATGTTGAGAAAAGCGAGATATAGAATTTGACTTATTTCCCATGAGGTTGATGTTGGCTATAGCGAAGCATTGTTGCCACCTATGCTAACATAACCATTCTATGTCGCTGACTAAGAACGTTTTAGTATGCAATCCCACTCAATATGTGGCAATACAAATGCATCGTAGTGGTCTGTTTTTATCGTTCTGCCTAAAATTGTGCAGGTATCTTTGAAATTGAATTTCCTGCTTCTGACTGACAATAGTCAAAAATTAATTTAGTATGTTTTTGTTCAGCCCGATTCAAATATTTCTAATGGAGAAAATAAATAACCATAGCATTTTCTCGAGTTTGTAAAATCCTTTATTTATGGAACAATTTAGATGATGAAGGGAACAAATTAAAAGTGATTGCTTTAGAGACCACAATAACACTATATTTTTGCTTAAGTGGCTACGCTTCACCCCATTGGACTTGATATTTCCCTTTCCTTTTAAAACAGAATGAACATTCTAAATAACTCGATTAAAACAGTTCTTTAGAAATAATTAATAAAGCAATGTTTTTCCCCGCCTTCAAGTATCATGTTTGTTAACGGGGGAGCAATTTATTTAATTGAATCACCCAATTTATTTGAAAGGAAAATTACAAGGAAAACTAGTGCTTCACATGAGATTTGATGTTAGTTGGTTTACAACTCCACAGTCAGGTGATCGACCAGAGAGCCGAGCGCCGTGGGCCGAGCTTAACGGGCGTTGTCGTCATGTATTAGTTGCCAAATTAATCACAGTTTCCCAAATTACCTCCAGCGGACAAGCAAAACGCCATTAAAGTTTCAGCCGTTGTCACTGCCGCCAGGACCTCGCTCACTCGCGCGTAAAGCCGAGCTTATAATGGCTTTTGTCTATCAAAACTATGTAACTAGTAATATTTTCTGTGAGTAACATTTTTTCGGTTAAAATTCTTGGAAGCTTTCTGCTCAGTTGTAAGTCATGCAGATGCGATGTTGACTGTTAAACTTTGCCTGCATCGAGTGCACGTTTCATTTTATTTTGTTAATAGTGGTCTAAACACTAAACAACAGCTGCCGCTTAGTATGTTTTGATACCACTAGCAATTTACTTTAAACGACTACTACTATTACTACTTTCTAGTTTAATCTAATTCAACACGCTTTATTAGTAAAAGCATTTATTACACAGAAAAAATAGATGGTACAAGCAAAGTTAAATTTTGAAACGAAAAAATTAGATCATAGGTTACAAAAAATCAGAAAATTCTGGTATTAAGGGTAGTTGTGTATTAAGGGTGCACAGAAAAAAACGGTCAGGGTCCAAAAAAAGTTTTAGATTATTATGTATTTTGAAAGCTATCTACAATGAGCTTTGAAAGCTACAATGAGAAAACGAACAGGGTCGTTTTAATTTACATTAGAAATATCATAATAGTTAAGGTAGTATAAGGATTTAAATTTGAAAACGCTCTCCTGAAAAATTTAATTTTTTACCCTGATCGTTCTTTCTGTGTACTCTTAGAATTGTGGTGTTAAAGATATTAAAAATACCTTTTCATCCTCTCTATTGCACTCCTAGTTTTCACGCCTTAAAAATAAAATCCTTTCTTTAAGCTTTCAACCCTTTACTATATTTATTTTAGCTCAATGTAGAAGAAAATATGTTATATTTCAGGGATAAAAAATCTTACGCGTGAAATCACACTTCTGGCGCAATCTTTGTTGACGAGTGCTGAACTAATTTCACGAGAGTTCAATTACAGCCTAAATTATCTGTAAGCAGACGGAGTCTACTGACAGTTATAAAGTCAAGGGTAGAAGTTGTATTCGTACCACATTGCAACAAAAATTAATGTTCCAGATAATTTAACTTCGACCCGGTTTAGTTTGTGAATGAGAATGGTTCTTTATGTCCTCTGGACTTGTCAGAATCTGTATATATCCTAAAATATCATTTGTTGGCAACACGAGTTGAACATACTACTAAAAAAACTCAAAAACATGTAAACCATTATATATGATTTAAAAAATTATTCGCATAATATGACAGTAATTACAGCTGATTTACATTCACAAGTTTAATACAAAATGTTTACATTCATATTAAACAATCTGTAAACAATATAAACAAATGTTAATAATACAACGCTCGCACTGAAAGATATTATATTGAATTAAAAAAACAACTGTTGTAAATAAATAATGTTGACGGAATAACAGACTGAACGGAGAGAGATAAAACTAATTTACAATCATTCCACATCCTAACAAACCTGTAGCGATGTTCGTTCATGCAAATTGAATAGACTAGCAACGTAAACATGTCATTCTTTATTGCAATCACCCATTTCAACATCGCTCGGTTTTAACTAAAAAAACCTATTTGCAATTATAAATATTTTTGGCAGTTAGAAAGAATACATTTTATGCTAAGTTTTGAAAGCTTTATTGGAATTTAAACTTAAGAGACGAATTATTTAAATAAATTACTTATTAAGACCTTGTTTTGTTTTAGTATTGGAAACTATTGTTTAATTTGCATTTCTTTTCTTTTTCATTTTCTGTTTGATTGTTTATAATATGTTTATATTAATATCAACCTATGCTTACATTAAAGATTATGTACCTACTCCTCATAGGTCTTCCCCTGGTGGAGGTCAAAAAATGGTAATGCTTGCAAAAAGTAGTTTTCATACTATACGTTGATGTGAAAGGTTTGAATTTTTTAACGGATTTAATTAAAAAGATATTAAGCCGTTTCCAAACCTTTTTGTCACTCTGTATACTCCGGTACCGTAATCATTAAAATTTGAGAAGCCCACTGTTAGAGTTAGTCTAAAGGAATGTAATCATGGGAACATTTTGCTACTACCTCTCTACAAAATATATGGAAGAAAAAACTGTTCGTTAGTTTAAACGTCGATTGGAATAGTAATAGTAAGATAAATGTAATCAAGAGTTTTTTTAATTTGAATTAATTTTTTATATACATGGTGTCTGGACGATAATTATCCAATTTAAGCTGTTTCAACTTGAAGTATCATGTAAGAATTTTCAACTTTTTGCCTCACAAATTAAAATTAATATTATCAAGATTTCGTGCTATCAAGTTGGAGGTGATATTCCACGTATGTATCTAGAAATTTCAAATACGTGAATAAGTAAACTTTTCCTATAGGAGTGTTAAGAAGTGACTGAAATATGTGATATAACTAAGATATATCGGGAAAAAATATATTGGGTGGCTACGCAATGGGGGTGTCTCGGCTGGTATAACCATTATTATGTAAATATATTGATTTTTTAATTGACTTGAGATTTCTAGACGTGGACGTGGAATGTCGCCTTGAAACTCAATCCACGATATCTTTAAAATATTACCTTTAATTTAGTATATTAAGAGTCGAAAAGCAATTTTAAACGGTTAAAATAGGTTACCTCTCACTCGGACACATTTATTTGAGGCATTTTCTGTTTGGATTGTATATCTATTGATGTCAAATGCTCTTGATGGAAAATTAATTAAGGAGAAAACCGATTCGAATAAATATTCCATCAATGAAGAAGGAAAAATGGACGTGTGACAACCATGATAAACCATGATTTACTGGTCCCACAATTGGCTCCTACGTGAGCTCCTGAAGTGGTTTACTTCAAACCTCCTTAATAAGTTTTTGGAAATAAAGGTACGCCTATTGTCTACGGTACGGGCTCAGACCGTTGTGTATTGTCTGGGTAGTTGTGAATGTGCCCATATTGACAGTTGTATGTTGTCTTGGATAGTTGTGAATGTGTCCATATTGACAGTTGTGTGTTGTCTTGGATAGTTGTGGTATTGACAGTTGTGTGTTGTCTTGGATAGTTGTGGTATTGACAGTTGTGTGTTGTGTTGGATAGTTGAGAATGTGTCCATATCGACAGTTGTGTGTTGTCATGGATAGTTGTGAATGTGCCCATATAGACAGTTGAGTGTTGTCTTGGATAGTTGTGAATGTGCCCGTATTGACAGTTGTGTGTTGTCTTGGATAGTTGTGAATGTGCCCGTATTGACAGTTGTGTATTGTCTGGGTAGTTGTGAATGTGCCCATATTGACAGTTGTGTGTTGTCTTGGATAGTTGTGAATGTGCCCATATTGACAGTTGTGTGTTGTCTTGGATAGTTGTGAATGTGCCCATATTGACAGTTGTGTGTTGTCTTGGATAGTTGTGAATGGGCTCGTATTGACAGTTGAGTGTTGTCTTGGATAGTTGTGAATGTGCCCATATTGACAGCTGTGTGTTGGTCTTGGATAGTTGTGGTATTGACAGTTGTGAGTTGTCTTGGATAGTTGTTGATAGTTGACAGTTGAATGTAGTTTTCACTCGTTGTGAATGTGCTGTCGGCTGATGTGTGTGTGGATGAACGCGGCACCGGCGCTGGCGAGCGACCACTTTGTGCAAGTCAGCCACAAAACAACCAATTTGCCGCGTGTTACCCGGCTGCGCGGTTGTGCAACGTCGCTCACGGCCGAGTGGATCTGATTCTGGAGTGTTCCGAGAGTACGCATGCGCCGTCGTCCTCACTGTGTAATGATAAATTAAAATCCGTTGTTGTAGCCCCTGAACTGTGGTAAGACTAACATAGGTACATACCTTATGTCAAACAGTTCAATAAATATAGTGGTTGTAGCCCCTGAACTGTGGTAAGACTAAAATAGGTACATACCTTCTGTCAAACAGTTCAATAAATATAGTGGTTGTAGCCCCTGAACTGTGGTAAGACTAAAATAGGTACATACCTTATGTCAAACAGTTCAATAAATATAGTGGTTGTAGCCCCTGAACTGTGGTAAGACTAAAATAGGTACATACCTTACGTCAAACAGTTCAATAAATATAGTGCTTTGTCACTGCATGTTTCGCTTACACAGCATTTTTAAGTGATTTGCCTACAAAAACTTTTCATCCATTCATCCAAGATTAAATCTACTTTTAAATAGATTATAATCACATTGTAAACCACGTCTACAATAGCCTGGAAATTTTAAACATTTGCAACAAAGATAACAAAATAGATTCTCTGGAGCAAATTGAAATTTACAGGAGTTTTAATGACAGTGAAGAAAAGAAAAACATTTTGAATGAGAAATTGAATTTTGCAAGGCACTCAATATTTAATACAATAACTGCCCACAAAACTGGAACCTATTAATGTAACCTTTGGACACCTGATACCAGTGGAGAGGTTGGGAGCAGTCTGCAAGTTCTCCTCAGTATGCTTCCTGTCAGTGCCGAGGTCATGTGTAAAGTAGGCCTACTATGAGTTGTTTTTGTACGTTTGATTGTAATTTAAATGTTTGTGACCACTGTTTGACTGTTTTCGACAATTTCTCAATGGATGAAAAGTTTTTGTGAATCACTTGACAATGCTGTATAAGCGTAACATGTAGTGACAAAGCACTATATTTATTGAACTTTTTGACGTAAGGTATGTACCTATTTTAGTAATGATAAATCACTGTCCTCACTGAATCAGTGCGTTATCGGATCATAATGTCCATGTCTATTGTGCTATATTTGTCTGCCACGTTTCCTATGTCACCCATCTCTGAGAGATCCCCATTTCAAACTGAGCTGAGTCCTCAAACTCCAGATGATAGCCTTTAAAAAATAAGCTGTATCATAACCAGCAGCCAATGGAACGCAGTAGACTTCTCGAATGATTGGGTATCATGACGATCAACACCTTTACGCCTGAATATCTTGTTAATTAAGACACCTACAGTGATCTTGAAAGTAATTGTTTTACTACCGGGTGTTCTTATGTACTGGAAACCTTTGAACAAGCTTTTATCTCGTCTTTGTGGCTCCAATATCCTCCAGTTACATATAAAATTTAAATTGCCTGTTGTCCAAAGCGCAACCCTAGTTTTAGTTGCTGCTTGTGAAACCTTCGAACAATTTTGTAACTTACTATCTAAATCATAAAAATGAATACGAAAGAAGATAAAATATATAGCAATCATTCACAAAAATATAACCAAAATCATTTTAGAATATAGTAAGTAAGGAAGTTGATTTAGCCATGGATCCACATAGGGTAGAATAAAGATGACTTTATGTGTCGCCTAACTACATTCAGAACATTGTTCATCAGCGTCGCCTAGTTAAGTGGTGGTGTGTGTCTGTTTTTCCAGGTGTCCGCAAGACAACTACCGGTGGATCAAGTTTTGCTGTCAGCTCGGGTACCTGGGCAGAATACGTGCAGAACGTACAAATATTGACTTCGTTAAACACGGGCTTTGTCCTGAAGGACAAAATATTTGGTACAGTATTTATTTTTTTGGAATTTCGGTAGTTTTTATTTGGTTTCCATCGGTGTGATGACTTTCCTTTTTGAAAAATTATCCAATTATTCATCCAAAAACAAGATCAACAGCTAGTCTTTATTTCTCGCTTTGCTCGTGATTAAATAACAAATATTGTTATCATTTTTATTTTTTAGATTCAGTTTTATAAATTGATGATGGTGCCTCCACTTCACAATAAATAGAGATTTCTTTGAGAGGTAGTAATCGAAAACACCTAGTTAATGATTGCAATTCAACATTAAGGTCTCTTCACGGGGGAAGAGAGATTTGCAACATTTGAATTACACCTTAAAAAAGGTTGACAGAAAAGTATCTGCTAAAGTTTCAACTGAAAAAGGGCAATGGGGGCAATTTGTCTTCTGGGAGGTCTTATACACAACGCTTCGAATTTCTTTTGTTAAAATATTGGCGTATTATATTCGTGGAACCACCCAACATATTGAATATAATACTCTATAACAGTTTTAACTAAGCGAATATTGAAAAAATAACTTAAATATTTTCAATGGTATTGGAAGTAATAAGGAAAAATAAGGTTTCTGAATGCTTCAGGTAATCCTTCATAAAATAAGCTCTAAAACTATTTGTGTAAAACGTGTATATTAAAGCCAAATCTTCGAGGAAAAAGCTTTTCAAGTGTTTTCAGGTTTAGTAACACTCGGTGTTATCCTCGTATCAACGGATGGAGATTTTGATGGAACTAAATTTTTGTATTTTCCGTTTTAGTGGAATAATTCACCCTTGAATTACATATATTTTATGATTTTAAAAGAGCTTAACGTGTTGTTTTCCAATTCGGTACGTATTCGTTAAACAAGAAAAATGTAACTTTGTAGAGCATAATAAGACTATAATAATAATAATAATAATAATGAATAATATTTAATTAAAATTAATAATTAATATTTAGTTTTGAAAGATGTATTTCTGATTACATGTATTCTAATTACCCCCCTCCCCCTCACATGTATTCCAATTACCTTGGTTTACCTATATCGAAGTCTTTGACTAGCGCTGCTGGGTTGACAGTCACTTTACTATAAACAGGTATATCCCAACCTGGCGCGGACGGGGTAGCGGATTTGTACCCCCCGGATTTGTACCCCCCACAAAAAATGCTACGTCATTTTGACGTCACAGGAGGCGGGGCCTAAATCGCTCGAGAAACAGCCCGCGACTGGAAATGTACCCCCCATTACATTATTAAATCATCAACACGTAATTGGTTTAAATTAAATTATTTTCCTTAAGACTGACCCCGGAATTGTACCCCCCGGATTTGTACCCCCCGGATTTCTACCCCCCGGATTTCTACCCCCCGTGGTCAGATTCTTAAGTCTGACCCCGGATTTGTACCCCCCGGATTTGTACCCCCCGTGGTCAAATTCTTAAGTCTGACCCCGGAATTGTACCCCCCGGATTTGTACCCCCCGTGGCCAAATCCTCAAGACCTACCCCGGATTTGTACCCCCCGGATTTGTACCCCCGTGCTCAAATCCATTTTGACCGACCATGGAAATATACCGGGTCAATATTCATTGATGTTGTTGACTTTTTTAATTAGCTGTCGTAAATCAACTGCTGTTCGTAAAATTATTACCTAATATTTTTCTACGAATATGTCTTATTCTACGAAAATCGTACGTTGCTTGGGTGACGTATGATTTTTATTCGAGTATTTTTGCAATGAATTAAACATTTAACGAAAGCCAAGTAAAAAACGTCGCTTTTTAGTTTCGTTTTTAGAATATTGTAAATACAATTAACATTTTTAACAGATGAATTGGAAAAGAAGTTCAACCTCAGGTGTTTAACGATCAATCTGGAATGTAATTGAACTCTACGTAGAAGGGCGGAAGTACATATAACAGTTTTCTTGCCGTATGAGGGTTTTCCGGGAGGCAGGAGGTCAACAAACATTTTCAAATGCCCTCGGCATGCCTCGGCATTCCTAAGTGGACCTGATGGAATGTACCGCTCCTCCCTCTGTAAGTACAATTTATGGGTTTTGGACGTTTTTACTGGAAACAGTTTACTTCCTTTGATTGACACATGTTCTTCGTAATAGTTAATGAATTTCAACGCACATAACAGTTTTCACGCCGTGTAGGGGTTTCCCGGGAGGCAGGTGTTCAACAAATATTTTCAAATGCCCTCAGAATTCTTAAGTGGACCTGATGGAATGTACCGTTCCTCCCTCTGTATGTGCAAGTAATGGGTTTTGGACGTTTTCAATGGAAAGAGTGTGCTTTATTTGATTGACACGTGTTCTTCGGATTAGTAAATAACTTAACCACAATTTGTTCCTAGGTACAATGGAGTTGGAAATCCTTTGCTCGCGGAAAAGTATTTCATGCTTTTAAGTGATCTATAATAGTTCAAATTTAGACGCAAAGTTCTCATGAGACTTATGAGTTAATTTTCAGGAAGAAATAAGTCGGAAAATATATTGATAGTTATGTTCCTGAATCAATAATAAAATTTAAGGGTATTGCTTTCATTCTTTTACTTAATAAGCCGTTAAGAGCCTGCTGTACTACCGTATTAGGTTTAAGTCCCTTAAGAGAAATGTTATTTCTCTTGAACTATGCTTGGCTTTGAACTGAAATTACTCTTTTACCTGAAATTGTATGATTATTACTCTTGGTTATGGTTTTCTTATTAATATTTAATAGAGAACTGCGAAGACAAAATTTTGAAATCCGTTCAATTAATAGATAAAATGTACATGTGATTGAAAAACGTGTTATCTACAGATTACTTAGCAGAGAAAATCTAATAACGTAGTAAAATGTAGTAAAACGTAATAAAATTTTGAAGTTGGAAAGTTTAACATTGGCCTTACGAGTTGCCATGATGGCAACGAACTAAACAAGGAAAGTTTAAACAAATAAAGTCATCATAACAATTGCATTTATTATTCATGAATATTTTCGAATTGTTTTTATTTATAGTAATTGGATTAAATTGTAAACATGAAATAATACCGAGCAAGGCTTAGTTCACCAGACTAATTAAATAAGGGCATTAGTGAATTTATTTTGTAAATATTTAATTTATTTTTAAATAATATGTGCTGTGACTGATACTTCTATATAAATAACTAGCTGATCAACACGGCGTTACCCGTTGAAAAACAGAAAACCTTCCTTGGATTTCAGATTTAATTTTAAGGTTGCCATGACAACTACATGAGCTTCCCTATACGTTAACATTTAAACTTTGATGTATCATAGGGCGTAGCCCTGAGGGAATTTTAAAAAATCCGTTCTTAGTTGGTGCTTATGCCCTGAGAGGAACGTTCATGCAAGGTTTCAAGGTTCTAGGTCGAGTAGTTTGGGCTGTGTGATGATAGGTCAGTGGTATTTGACAAATATACTGTAGATTACAGAAATAAAGCTGATTTTGATTTTATGATATTCATATTGAATGCATTCGTTAATCATTTAAAACAGTAGTCAAGACGCCAACCTCCGGTATATATATTATTTTAGAATATGTTCTAACGGACAACACTGCATTGATCTCCGATCAGTTTTTATCAAACACTCCAAGTACAGAATACCCAAAAATAAATATGTTAACGTCCAAAACCCATCAATTGTACTTACAGAGGAAGGAAAGGTACATTCCATCAGGTCCACCTAGGAATGCCGAGGCATGCCGAGGGCATTTGAAAATGTTTGTTGACCTCCTGCCTCCCGGGAAACCCTCATACGGCAAGAAAACTGTAATGTATTTCCGCCCTTCTACGTAGAGTTCAATTACATTCCAGATTGATCGTTAAACACCTGAGGTTGAACTTCTTTTTCAATTCATCTGTTAAAAACTTTAGTTTTATTTACAATACTCTAAAAACGAAACCAAAAAGCGACGTTTTTTACTTGGCTTGTGTTAAATGTTTAATTAATTGCAAAAATACTTGAATAAAAGTCATACGTCACCCATGCAACGTACGATTTTCGTAGAATAAGACATATTCGTAGAATAATATTAGGTAATAATTTAACGAACAGCCGTTGACTTACGAGAACTAATTAAAAAAGTCAACAACATCAATGAATATTGACCCGGTATATTTCCATGGACGTCAAAATGGATTTGAGCACAGGGGGTACAAATCCGGGGTAGGACGGATACGGCCACGGGGGGTACAAATCCGGGGGGTACAAATCCGGGGTCAGACTTAAGAATCTGACCACGGGGGGTACAAATCCGGGGGGTACAAATCCGGGGTCAGACTTAAGAATCTGACCACGGGGGGTACAAATCCGGGGGGTACAAATCCGGGGTCAGACTTAAGAATCTGACCACGGGGGGTACAAATCCGGGGTAGGACTTTAAGATTTGGCCACGGGGGGTACAAATCCGGGGGGTACAAATCCGGGGTTGGACTTAAGAAGCCATGTTTAATTGGATTTATATCAATTACGCAACTGTTCAGCCAACCGTGAGAAGTCAGTTGATCAAAATACATAATAATTTATCTGTCCTAAATGTTCGCGGCCGGATCTGTACCCCCGTCCTGTGACGTCAAAATGACGTAGGCGTTTTTTGTGGGGGGTACAAATCCGGGGGGTACAATTCCGGCGACCCGCGCGGACAGCCGGCCGGCACCCCAACCCTTCCAAAAGGAGAAGTCCTACAATGATCAATACAAGGACGATGGCTGCTGCGAGAATTTCCCCAATGAAAAAGCTCAGAAGTAGTTTGCTTAGCCTTTTGGCCCTCTTTTTGTGCGTTTGTTCCTTGTGTCGAAGTATACATATTATGTATTGAACAGCATAACGTTTTGACAACAATGAACTTTTCCACATTGTATACGGTTATTTTTTAAAAAACCTTTGAACTGTTAGGGAAATAAAACGATGAAAACGAAATAACATGAAATAAATAATTTATTTATTTACACAAAGCAAACAAAACAATATAAATAACAATTCCTTTTACGTAATTCCTAAAACAGTCTCATAACGAATCACAATATTTACAGAAGCAAATCGAACAAAAACGCATATAACAATCACAGTCGAATCCGTCAAAGATGCAATTGTTACAAAACCCAAAGAAGAGAGGACCGAGCCAAAATATTCCTAAATACGAAATAAAATTGATTAACTGGACGTTTGGGAAACATATTTTAAAGACATTCGTGACAAGAAATACAAATAAACCACAAAAAAAGGAAGAGAAATCAGGTATCAGTAACAAAGCCATATACTATGATGGACGTTACTCTAACTTGCCCTCCGCTAATGTTCTTCGAAACCACGGGGTAGGTTGGAATTTACAGAATAGACTCAATGGATTATACCGGTTGTATGGAAAAGAAATCCCTAACTTTGGATAGCTCTCAAATTGTAGCATAAAAATAAAATATTCAAAAATAAATAAACCCACCAAGTTTTGTATTAGTAGTGAAGGATTTTTGCAAATTTGTTTACATGGATAAAATTAAATTTCCTCTGTGCGTCGGTGACTATTGGGAAAAAGCGATTTAATAAGACTTTTTTTGCTGTTCTATTTAAAAGTATGCATTCTACAGTAAACACTCAAGTTGCAACATTAACGGTTATTAAGTTTCTCATTGCCTGAGTGTTTTTGAAGGCGAGCATTTTTTATTATTTTGAGTTCCATACTGTAAAAGTTGTAAAAACATGAAAATCGTTACTTCCATTGACAGCTTAGTGAGTTTTCCTTCGATTTGATCAAAATCAGGGAGTTATTTTCCGGGACATCTTGTAACGTATCCAGATTTGGCTCTCCCAAATCCAATGCATCCTACAGAGAACACTGGAATTAAAACATTAAAAAAATCACGTTTCCCAGAGTTTGAATGTTTTTGCAGGTCCGTAGCTTTTATTGATCCGGAGATATATGTTTTTGGAGGCAAAATATTAATTGAGTTTATGAAGAGTTTATAAAAATCAAGGGGTTATTTTCCGGTAGATCTTGTAACGTGTTCTGACTCGGCTCTCCCCATATCCGTGTATCCTCAACGTTACAGTTCCTTCTTCTCCCTTCGTGGCCAGCTTTAGGGATGGCAAAAACAACGAAATTATCGATATTTTAGTTCCGATGTATCGCAAAAAATCTACCAATATATTTGTTTCGATATTATCGGTGTATAGATTTTTTTTCCGATTAAAATTACCTTGTATAAAAAGGTTTTTGAAAACCAATTACATAGACGGTAGTATTATTGATACCGTATTTAGGCGGTAAAAACGAGTTGAACGTAATATTTTGCGTCTTAAAGCAAATAAACCTCCCTTGGTGAGCATGGGCGAATTTACGTGTTAATTTTTGAGGGAGGCAGGTCGCCTCTCGTATGATGTATTGCATGCTCAAATTCAAACATTAAACTCCTATCCAAATAGTCCGTTTGAGGCATACTCCAAAAAAATATCCGTTTATTTTACTTGACAACAACCCTGTTGTAATTTATGTAATAGATTATTTAAAGTTGTGTTAAAAATTGATTCCCCCTTTTCTGCCAAAAAAACAGCAAAAATCAGGGGGTGCCGGGCACCCCCTGGCACCCCCAGAAATCCGCCCATGTATGGTGAGATTTTGAAAAATCTTGACTTCCGTGGTGGCAAACCCTGATTATGAAAATAGTTTAATTCCTTCAACTCGTGAAATTGCCTTCGATATATAGGAAACATCGACAATTTGCTCCCGAAATATCACATGTATCGAAATTTTCGCCATCCCCAGAGAGGCCGCTCAGTGCTTCTTGTGGAAGTGCCACTCCTTGTGGTCCTTGTGGCCGCCCTTCTTGCCGTGCTCGCTCTTGTGGCCGTAGTGCTCGTCGTGGCCGCCCGCCTTCTTGTGGCCCGCGTGCTCGTGGTGGTGCCCGCCCTTCTTGTGGTGGCCCTGCGAATAAGAAAAATACATTTGTTTGACGTTCAGTAAAAACAGTAATAGTGTTTTGCTGAATAAATAGACAAAATACAGAGAAAACACCAAAAAAAAAACCATGCCAGGACGCAAATTCGAAACAAAAAAATCGTGAAAAAATTTAAAATAGCGGTAGACTTTTGTGAAGACACGAATCGAATCATAAATTTGACCAAGTCTTCAGTTGTTGCCAGTTATCTATGTTTCTTCTCCATTACTGACAGTTATCGGAATATTTATATCATATTAGTCAACCAAACAAGACAGGTTGATTGGTGACAACGGTATCGAATTACTACCCGTATCGATTACTGAAACATATACGGAGTTAAACGAAAGCGAAAATGAACTTCTCTCCTGTTAAATTTTAATGATAAGTCCAGTTATTAACCTGAACACTTGTAAACAGTAAATATAACTGGTAAATGGAACCTCTGAAGGCAGAAGATGAGATATGTAACTCGTACCCAGGGACAATAACCTTAAAATAGGAACAACAATTTTACAACAAGGACACTAACCTTAAAATAGGGACGGACTTTAAAATAAGGACACTGACCTTAAAATACGGACACCAACTTTAAAACAGGGACACTAACTTTAAAATAGGCACACCAACATCAAAACAGGGACACTAACCTTAACATAGGGACATCAACTTTAAAACAGGATCACTAGCCTTACAATAGGGACACCAACTTTAAAACAGGATCACTAGCCTTAAAATAGGGACACCAACTTTAAAACGGGATCACTAGCCTTAAAATAGGGACACCAACTTTAAAACAAGGACACTAACCTTAAAATATGGACACCGACTTTAAAACAGGATCACTGGCCTTAAAATAGGGACACCAACTTTAAAACAGGATCACTAGCCTTAAAATAGGGACACCAACTTTAAAACAAGGACACTAACCTTAAAAGAGAGACACCAACTTCAAAACAGGGACCCTAACCTTAAAATAAGGTCACCAACTTTAAAACAGGGACACTAACCTTAAAAAAGGGACACCAACTTTGAAAAAGGAACCCTAACATTAAAATAGGGTCGCCAGCTTTAAAACAGAGAAACTAACCTTAAAATAGGGACACCAACTTCAAAATAGGGACACTAACCTTAAAAGAGGGACACCAACTTTAAAACCGGACACTAACCTTCTTGCCCTTGTGGTCCTCGTGGTAGCCCGAATGCTTGTGGCCCTTCTTGTACTTGCCGCCGTGGTGCTTGTCGTGGTGGTGGTGGTAGCCGCCGTGCTTCTTGTGGTGGCCCTCGTCGTGGTGCTCGTCGTAGAAGTGTTTCTTCTTCTTGTGCTCGTCCAGTTTGTGCACCGAGTGTTTGCCCTTGGTGCTGTGTCCCTTTTTGTACGACCCGTGGTCGTGGTACTTGTGCCCTTTGTGGCCCTTTTCTCCTTTATGATGTTCCTGTGGATGGAAATGTTTATGTGTTATTTTCAGAGGTATTAAGCTTTTAGTTAATTAAGTAGGTGAAAAGATTATTTAATTTATTGACTTTTTAGAGTCACTTTGTTTGAAACGGACTAAACATTATTCGATTACAAAATCCTGTGAGTACCTAAGTTGAATAATTGCTAAGAATCACGAAGTCCTACTTGATGATCTGATTCGGTAAGAACAAAGAGGTGCGGTGTACACAGAGGGTGAAAAGTGAGTGAAATAAAAAAATTAATTAAAATTATTTATTGGTTATTTAATATTGCCTTTAATGATGAGGTAGACTTTTGGAAACGCTGAAGTAATTTACGCCGCCCGATAAACTATGTTCATTTGGCCCTAGGGAGTGAGCTGGCGCAAAGTCAACAAACATTTCCCACCGTTCGATGACCTCTATTCGGAACATTTCGGGTTACTTTTCGATCGCTGTTAAAAAATATTAAAAAACCAATGACCTTAGTTAAGCAGGTGATATTATACCCTACTAAAACCCTCCAACGCGACACAATTGACAGCATGTTTTCCCTATAAACAATTAAAAAAAGATTATTGTTAATTTTCTGTTGGTACTTAAAATTTTAATTGAAACTTTTTGCTCGGTTTGAGATACAATTTTAACAGAAATATGACTTTTTAAAGAGTAAAAATTGTATTAATGTATGGTTAGCAATAAAAGCGTAATCATTGTAAAAAGAAGTATGGATTAATTAGGGCGAGAGAAGTAAAACATGAGTGACATAAACTGTAATAGCCATCATATCACGCGTGTCAATCTAACGTAATTAATCAAATATGGGTTATTTGCATTAAAGTGTCGAGCATTTATGAAGGGATTACGAACAATGCAATGCACGTGATTTCCTTTAATAACTCAATCACACGTCATCCATGTTTGTTTACAATCGGCACTGTGACGACCTTTGTTTCATACCTTGTTTTATGTGTTAACCTACTTTGTGATACCCTTAATTATACACTCAGAACAGATATTCTGAGGAGATAATTCTTGAATATAACATGTTCAACAAAGATAAAATTATAAATAAAAATAAAATCATCACGACAGTCTTTGAGCTAAAACAAATGTGACATTTTATTTCCTTGCTTTTTCCGTACTCACACAAATATGCAAATTTATCATAGAATTCCTCTCAAAACAAGCTAATTGAGGCAAAAGAATTCGAATTAACTCTTCTAGCAATAAAATGTTTTATTTTAGAGATTACAAGTCCAGCACGAAAAAATAACTCCCGTAAGGAGCCACTGATGTAAATCCTTAACATCTTTAAATCTCCCACTGTCGTTCATCAGCTCCTACCAAGTTGATTAAACAAACCACGATGTCCTATAGCTAGTGATATTTTTGTAACGTAACCAAACATATCCATGTCTACTTCATCCGTGATTTCTGAATAAAAACAGGATTGAAGGGGAAGAAATTGGATGACGTATTTTTGTCTGTACTAGCTCGCCGGTGATGACAGGTTAAAAATAACGACCTCTTTTTACTTTCTCCCCTCTATATATAGTTATATGAAGAAAGTTTTTTTTCTGTAAAACTGTCTAATTTTGGTTGCTAGAGGATATATATTAGTTTGAGTGCCCCCCGAATCCAAAAAAGTGGTTTTTGGAGTGGCGCCTGTCCGCCCGTGTATGTTGAAGTGTTTGAGGATGTATGTAAACAGAGCTAGAGACGACACCAGTGTTCCGGTATTCATGACATTTGATATGTAGATACTAAAACATATTAAACCAAAATAAATCTAATTTCTTTTTTAATTTTTAAGGGTATTTACCACATAAAACCAATAAAAAAGACACAAAACAAAGATTTAGATAAAAATTGCATGGTTAGGATGCCAAACAAAATGACACCACCGCTTGACTGAAAATCTTCAGTTTCAGAAGCTATGGAGATTCTGGTGTTAAAAATTCATTTGTTCTCAAATCACATAGAAACCTCTAATTTTTGTACCTCCAAAAAATTAAGTAACAACCAATTACATTAATATTTTAAGCCAATTAAATTTGGCTTAAAAATATGAAGTCCAGTATTTAGAATCACTAATCAACATTCACTAGTTGTGGATATAATTAATTTTTATGTTCGGTGATGAACACAGTACTTTGTCTAATGTTATTCTTATGGATGATGTTTAAAAATCGACATCTCTCTTATTTACTAACAGATTCTGATAAAACTTGGTGTGTATTTAATTATTTAATCGTAAATTTGTTTTCATAGATGTTCGCTGTGGCCCACGTTCAAAATTTGAAACGCTGGTATTGCTCCTGCACTTTTTTATCCGTAAATTTTGGGTTTTTTTGTTTACGTTTGTCTGCTTAGAAAGATAAGTTGTTTCAGCTGATTTACACAATATGACAAACAAACTTTGTTTACATAATATGACAAAAATTATGTTCACATAACACGGCAAACAAACTTTGTTTACACAAAACGCAAACAAACTTTGTTTACATAATATGATAAATGAACTTTGTTTATAAAATATGACAAACATACTTTGTTTACATAATATGATAAACAAAATTTGTTTACAATATATGATAAACAAACTTTGCGAACAAACTTTGTTTACACAACACGCAAACAAACTTTGTTTAAACAAAACGCAAACAAACTTTGTTTACATAATATGATAAATGACCTTTGTTTATAATATATGACAAACATACTTTGTTTATATAATATGATAAACAAAATTTGTTTACAATATATGATAAACAAACTTTGCGAATAAACTTTGTTTACACAACACGCAAACAAACTTTGTTTACATAATATGATAAACGAACTTTGTTTATAAAATATGACAAACATACTTTGTTTATATAACATGATAAACAAACTTTCTTTTCATAAGATGACAAACAAACCAAGGTCACAAACATTCATATTTATAATATTAGTAGGGTTTCATTATGGATTCCCTTGTTTTAGCTAGCTTTACGGAGAATTGTATGTGTCAGTTTCCTGGTACAATTTACTCTCGTGCCGTACCTTGTGGTAGCCGCCCTCGTCGTGGTGCTTCTTCTTGTGGCCGCCGTGCTCCTCGAAGTGGCCGCTCTTGCCCTCCTTGTCGTGGTGGCCCTTCTTGCCGTGGTCGTGGTGGTGGTGGCTCTTGTACCCCTTCGCAAACATAAGTCACAAGTCATTTATTTGCCAGAATAATGAACAAAAATACAATTTGCATTGACAATGTTATAACGTTTAGTTACAAAAACCTCAAACTAAAGGTCGAATAACTAAAAACACTTCTATCAATAAACAATTAAACTTAACTCTTTATATTATAATGTCTACATACTCTTTACTTTTATCCGTCAGCCAAAAATTCTCGGACGCTGTAGTAAGCTAATTAATTTCGATTTCAGGTTCTTTCTAAATTTTTCGTAATCGGTCTCTAGTTTCAGCTTGAGAGGAAGATGGTTAAAAAGCCTAATGGCATCGTACAGAGGTTGGTGCTGAAAAAAAGATGTAGAATGCTTAGGAATTTTGCAGTTTGCAGTTGCCCGCAAAGAATAGATGGTGCAATGTGCCCTCGAATTTACTGCGATTTTGCTTCATAAAACTCAAGGTTTCTAGAACGTACAATGAAGACGAGCGCAAAAAGTCTTTTCACGATTGAGTCTTTTGGAGGGCAAATATCACTCGAACGTCTTTCTTCTGCAACCTAAAAAGAAACTGAATAGTTTGGTTCTCTGCACCCCAAACAGGTAGAGCATAGGATAAAAACGGGTAAACCAATCCGTATTAAGCAGAAATTAGAACTTCTGAGGATACTTTTTTGCAAGAGTGCGGAACATGTACATGTATCATCATGGATCACGTGATGGAATGGGTAGCAATATAAATGCAGGCAAGACTTAATCTTATATTTACTGTAACGGAGATGAGTGTTTCTTTAGACTACATATGAGAGATTTTATTTAGTGATCAGTAATTAATTAAATGACCTAAATTATTGTTGCGCACCAAAAAAAAATTGTTCAGTAAAGGTTCTCTGTTATTCAATCATTGGCTGATTTATTTAATTTCGAAAATGTTATATGTTTAACAATTGCTGAACTGGACAGCTTCCTAAAACACTAAGTGGAATTAAAAGCGAGTCAATGGAAGTATATCCGTACTGTAAAGGGCTTTCCCTGTTGTGAAAATGCATACTGTGCCTCTTTCTACTGATCAATGTCCGATTTTTTTAAGGATTGAACTATTGAATATTTTTCTTAAAACAAGGGTTTTCAATAAATCCACGTGGTTAGCACCAACAGTGGACGTTAATATAAAAAATTCAAATTATAATAAGAGAGAAAAATCAATCTCCCCATAAAAAACCAAAACAAACAGGTGTCCGAATGAAAGCTCCGGAATTCTTTTCTAGAAAACTAAAACTTGACCGACCTTATCCGCCTTGTGGCCGTGGCTGCTGTGGTGGTCGCTGTGGTGGTCCTCGCCGCCGCCGTGGCTCCAGTGGTGGCCGTGGGACGCCGCAGGGGCAGAGTCCCCCAACACTGGGGCCGAGTCCCCAGCCTCTCGCCTGGGTCTGCCCAGGACCAGCGAGGAGTCCTCCTCTCCTAGCGATAGTGAAGATACTGCATTCCCGTCTGGAAAGTGCCACTAAACATTAGGGATAAGGGAAGAACCCACTGGGGCAGAGCCCCCCCAACACTGGGGCAGAGTCCCCCACCTCTCGCCTGGGTCTGCCCGGGACCAGTGAGGTGTCCTCCTCTCCTAGCGATAATGAAGATACTGCATTCCCGTCTGGAAAGTGCCACTAAACATTAGGGATAAGGCAAGAACCCACTGGGGCAGAGTCCCCCAACACTGGGGCAGAGTCCCCCGCCTCTCGCCTGGGTCTGCCCAGGACCAGCGAGGAGTCCTCCTCTCCTAGCGATAGTGAAGATACTGCATTCCCGTCTGGAAAGTGCCACTAAACATTAGGGATAAGGGAAGAACCCACTGGGGCAGTCCCCCAACACTGGAGCAGAGTCCCCCACCTCTCGCCTGGGTCTGCCCAGGACCAGCGAGGAGTCCTCCTCTCCTAGCGATAGTGAAGATACTGCATTCCCGTCTGGAAAGTGCCACTAAACATTAGGGATAAGGGAAGAACCCACTGGGGCAGCCCCCCAACACTGGGGCAGAGTCCCCCACCTCTCGCCTGGGTCTGCCCAGGACCAGCGAGGAGTCCTCCTCTCCTAGCGATAGTGAAGATACTGCATTCCCGTCTGGAAAGTGCCACTAAACATTAGGGATAAGGGAAGAACCCACTGGGGCAGAGCCCCCCAACACTGGGGCAGAGTCCCCCGCCTCTCGCCTGGGTCTGCCCAGGACGAGCGAGGAGTCCTCCTCTCCTAGCGATAGTGAAGTTACTGCATTCCCGTCTGGAAAGTGCCACTAAACATTAGGAGGGGCAGAGTCCCCCACTGGGGTAGAGTCCCCAGCCACTGGGGCAGAGTCCCCCGCCTCTCGCCTAGGTCTGCCCAGGACCAGCGAGGAGTCCTCCTCTCCTATCGATAATAAAGATACTGCATTCCCGTCTGGAAAGTGCCACTAAACATTAGGAGGGGCAGAGTCCCCCACTGGGGTAGAGTCCCCAGCCACTGGGGCAGAGTCCCCCGCCTCTCGCCTGGGTCTGCCCAGGACCAGCGAGGAGTCCTCCTCTCCTAGCGATAGTGAAGATACTGCATTCCCGTCTGGAAAGTGCCACTAAACATTAGGAGGGGCAGAGTCCCCCACTGGGGTAGAGTCCCCAGCCACTGGGGCAGAGTCCCCCGCCTCTCGCCTAGGTCTGCCCAGGACCAACGAGGAGTCCTCCTCTCCTAGCGATAATAAAAATACTGCATTCCCGTCTGGAAAGTGCCAATTGCACTAGAAACTACAACTACGAAGTGGGAGATAGGGGGTAATTTATGTATTTATCATTCGCCAACGACAGGCAAACCCCCACGAAGGCAGACGAAAACACACGAAGAGTCTCCGGAAATTCTATACTGTCACTATATAGCGGACATAAAATCAACTTTAAGAACAAGATAAGAACAATAACCAGATGACTCATGCAATAGGTAACAACGTCGAGACAAAAAACCAAAATGCTCATTATACAGGCTACTTGGTGGGGTCTCGCGAACTACACTCGTCGAATTTCGTTTGTTTACGTGAGGGACATGGCGAGACGTTATTGAAATCCTCTCTCTCTCTCTTTCGCTTTTCAGTTTTATTAATTCAGGGACAACACATGAACAACGGTGTAAGAAAAGAAAGCAGAAGAGGAAGGGATGTTAAAATTGAATATGGTTAGGTTAAAAAAGCGAATCATGGGAGATTTAGGGAGAGAAAAGAATGATGGAAGTGCCGGAAGGTAGGAAACAGGAAGTAACAGAACGTAACGAAAAGTTGTATTGATGTCTGAACGACATAGAAATCTTTCGTTTGAAAACAGTTCATTTTGTAAAATACTTTTTACCTGATAAACTTAAGTTCAAAGAGTTCGTTTATCTTGTAAATACAGTTTCCTAATGGTACTACGTTTATCTATGTATTAAAAGCATAAGGCATTCAAATGTCCCTTTTGAACTCCCAAAACAACGATTTGATTGCAAAAACTGTCATCGAACGACTATCATTGAAATTAATTGCGAACCATCTTCGCCAGATTTTAATTGAATTTCAACAGCCGTTGAAACTCATCCCAAAAAGTCAAGTGCACATCAAGCTAAGATATATTCCCTTATACAATTAAAAATCCCATGAAATTTGCCTACTTTTAACGATGTTTACGGCTTCATTCATAAAGAACTTAAACGTAAAGTACAGTTTAGTACTTTTAAAACACGTAAAGCACGTAAAGTGCAGTTTAAAATTTAAATTGTGTATATACAGGGTGTCCGGGCTAGAGGTATCAAGAAATAACCATCTCGTATGATATTAAAGCGTAAATTTTATTTTAAAATAACTATGCCAACACGTCATAAATACTACCAAGATTGTGTGAACAACGTTTAACGGTCGTATTTCAAACACAATTCCTAAAACTACAAGTTAAGGAAAACGCAGTCTTTCCATTTGACCAAACTCAATCATTTCTGGCCTTAACAACAACTTAACCACTACTATGAATATCAGCCTTCATGTTAATAAAGTTATGGATTTAAAGCCAAGAATGGAGTTGTAAACAGCTGAATTCTCAGTTAACATAATCATAAGGCTGATATTCAGATTAGTGGCTAAGTTGTTGTTAAGGCCAGAAATGATTGAGCTTGGTCAAACGGAAAGACTACATTTTCCCAAACTTGTAGGTTTAGGCATTGTGTTTGAAATAACCGTTAAACGTTGTTCACACAATCTTGGTTGTATTTAAGACATTTTGGCATAGTTATTTTAAAATAAAAATTACACTTTAATATCATACGAGATGGTTATTTCTTGATACCTCTAGCCCGGACACCCTTATCACAGCCTGTAGTTGTCTCACCGTCGGGTCGCGGCGCCGGCAGGTGGGCCGCCGCCCCCAGCAGCAGGAGCGTCCACACCAGCGTCCCCGGGCGCCACATGCTGACTGCCGCCCCCCGCGCCGCCCCCGCGTATATACCCGCCCGCCGCTCGCCGCTCGCCCGTGACGCCCGTGATGTAACGTCGGCGTCGAGTGCAGAGCAATGATCGAGTAGTGTGTTGGATTCGATTAACAGATTATTGTAGAATCGATTTAAAATCTTTTACTGCTGCCTCTTCCTATTCTTAAGCGGTTAAGTATCTGGTGGACCGAGCCTTGCTGGTGCACATTTATAATATTATAGTAGGATGTAACTCATTTTATAGCTAGTTGGTATAAATAACAAACTATATTACGAGTAGTGTAATAATGTTAAATAAAGTTAATATAATTAAAAATAATTTATCCATGTTTATGGACCGATTAAAGTGCGATCTATTTACGTTTCATTAAATTCAAACGTTCTCTTTCAATTTGCATTCTCATCTTTATGGACTATTTGGTTTAAATGCAGTAAAGCAAGAGTTTTGTTAGGTCTTATCGTGTATTAACTTAAAATATAACACAGTCGCACAGTAAATAAAGTGTCTTTCATCAGTGACATTTTTGAAACTGAGATCGCTTTTGTATAAAACTAAAGACCATAGAGTTTTGTTTGAGATGCAGAACGGAAAGATTTGTTCAGTTTACTGCCATAAAAACTATTTGGTAAAACGAGGCAGGTTTCTATCTGGTCGATTAACTCAAAACATGATTTGTTGAACACTCAGAGCAAAACATATTGTTTTTAACCTCGGCGACCAAGGCCACGTGGTAGGGCTCGGACTGTAACCGGCCGTAACCAATGGAATAAACGGTATCAGGGGACCTGACACATACTCCCTGTATGGATGATTCAAATTAAACATTTTATGACTTAAAATTTCTGGGGTCTCTCAGGGCAGCTGTTTAGGGCCTATCCTTTTTCTGATACATACAGCTGACCTCGAAGCACAACTGAATCATTTCCCTGTCCATTCATTCACTGACGACTCACACTTAATTTTATCCTACCCCTTGACTGAGTTTCCAGTGGCAGTCGCTTGCATGAACAATGACTTTATGAGTGTGAGCCAGTGGTTAGATGATCATGGTTTGCAGCTTAATACTGATAAGTGTTCAGTTTTGCAGATTGTAAATTCTTCTGCACAAGGACTACTAAAGAGGGAGTGTGATCAGGAAGTTCTTCTTAATAATAAGGCCTTATCCGTCTGTGATTCATTAAAAATCCTTGGTGTCAATTTAGACTGCAGGCCGATCTTTTCTGTACATGTGAGGTTTATCTACAGGAATGTTGTAGCTAAGTCTCAAGAACAAGACTAAGTTGTCATCTTTGAACAAGTTTAGGCTTGTTCTTCCAGTTTCTACAAAACTTGAAATAGTTCGTGCTGTAATTCTTCCATCTATTTATTATGCTCTGCCCTCCTTTGCTAACAGCCTCTCTCAAGAAAACATTAAAATCCTGATGAGACTTCAAAATAGTGCCCTTAGGTTTGTCTTCAACCTAAAAAAATTGATCACATTGGTGAATACAGGTCAAGGGCGAAGATTCTATCACTTAAACAATACTCTGATCTGCAAACTTCTCTTGTTGTGCACAAGACATTGCAACAGGGCTTCCTCAATACCTCCGGAAAAAACTGGTTCACCGGTCTGAGGTGAGCACTCTAGAGGAAGGCTTACTGCAACCGCCTTCTAAAATCAGAACTCAAAATGGTAAAAAGACCTTTTCTTATTTTGGCCCCAAAATTTACAATGCCCTGCCATCTCACCTGAAACCAGCCAGCTGCACTACTTTAAAAAAGAACATCAAGAAGTTATGTAATTAGCCCTAGTCAAAACATTTTTTTATATCATATTAGGATAGTCTTTTAGTGGTGACAACAGTTGTATTGTGTAACTAAGACCTGTACTTTGAATAACCTGGCTAATAAAGACGTTTTCATTCATTCATTCATTCATGTAGGTGGTATAATTTGATAATAATAATATTTAACATTAACAATATTTCTTCCGATGAGGATAACATGGGGAATGCGTATGCAGGTTTCTGCTGTATGGATCGGGGATTTAAACTAATATACAATAGATCTTAACTAGATGAAACTGTATATTAAGTTTTATTGTGATATGTTGAAAAATAAGCGAGATCTACAATTTAACTTATTTCCCATAAGGATAACTTGGAAACAATGTACTATGTTTTCCACCAAACGAAAAATCAATTATCTCTGCAACCAGTTGTCTTAGAGTAATGATGATTTACTTTTTCAAGCCAAATTTTATGGTTGCGAGAATATTATTACAGTAACTATTATAATTAAAGGAAATTTGAAAATTTTGAATCTGTTAAGACTAAAATCCCTTTAACTCCTCAATTTGCGTTTTTACAGACGTATGGATGGTGCCATTTGTTTGACATCTTAAGCACTAGAAATCATGAAACTTTTATCAAAATTGTTTAGCCATTTTCGAGAGATTTGGATTTATGTTGTTTATTATGGAGTAAATACTCTTAAAAATTAAAAATTCCAAAAAAAGAAAAAATCAACAGTTCAAAATTAAATATTTTTATAAAGTTCAGTAAAATAATATTATTTCCACATTTTTGGTTAGTTACTATTTTAATAGGGTGCATACGTGCCATTTACTGTTGTTTGCATATTAGTATATAGTTCGAGAATTATATCAGAGATAAATTACAAATTATATCAGAGATAATTATAACATAGATAAGAGCGTTTCTTTGATATCGAGCTTAATATTGTGCAGTGGAAATAAAAATTAAGTTTTTATTTGAAAAATCTCCTTAACGTCGAGCCTGAGATATACCAGTATATAATGGTATATTCTGTTTTAAATATCCAATTGTCTTTCTGGAAATATACACAGTTACAGGGTTTGTGTAAGGAAGAACGGTTGAATTTTCATTTTCACAAAATAATACAGCAAAATTAACGTATTTTTGCCATATTTTCATGTAATAACAAAATAAAATATATATTTGTTTCCGTTATTCATAATAAACCATATACAATCATACATTTTCGTAAAGAAAATTAAATTTTGCTTTTTTATACTTTAACAATTGTTGATAAAATGTAAGGTTTTTGAGTTATTAGGCTTTGAAAAATATAAATGACCGCCATTTTGAATCGGCACAAAGTAGAAACTTGATAGCCTGTACTGAAATAGATCATAATAGTCTCAGTACACATACAAAAATTCAAGTCTGTATCTCAAGCCGTTTTAAAGCTACATTGTTTTATGTAAAAAAAAGTACAGACCGACAGACGGTAAACGAAGCGAGATAGAACCAATGTTAACATGAACTTTTTTCTTTAATTTGATCCAAAGAGCCATATCATGAAGTTAAGTGACGCACTTAAAGGACTTGGTGTACGCATAAACTACTTCAATTTTAAATATTTAAAAAATAAAAATAAAATAATATTTAAGCCGAAATACCTCCGAAACGGCTAGTTTGATGTAATCTAATAAAATGACATATTTTGTTTAAAGTTTTTGAAACCTTTCCAAAAATATCAATATATATATGGGGATTTTATGGGTAACAACGGAGAAATATGTGGTTCTTTAAAATTTGTTATAGGGTAGTGAAAATTACAAAAAGAATTTGAGTGGAAATATCTTGGAAACGGCTAGCCTGAGGTAAACTAATGCTGGGAAGTTTTGTTAAGACTTATATTGCCTTTCAGAATATAAATACACTAATGGGGGTTTTGTGGTTGGTTAAGGAGAATTAAGCGTTTCTGTAACATATCGAGTGGTGAAAATGAAGAAAAATTAAGTTTGAGTCGCTATATCTCGTAAACGGCTGGTCTGATGTAAACTAACGGCATGACACTTTTTGATTAAAATTTAATTACCTTTCTGAAACTTAAAATATAAACATTTATGGGGTTTATACACTTGATCATGGAGATATACGTGTCTAAACAGACCCAGATAATTTTTTTGATGGCGGCAATTTTGATGACGTCATAACGGGGAGTTCCAGACCTGTGATCGAGTGTCTCCTGGTGATTTCTTGATTCTTATTACATGTATATTTACTGAAAAAAATCTCAAGGCGGTATAAAAAAAAGAAATATTTTTGAGCTAATTCCACGGACTAATAGTATTCTTAAGATTGTTCAGATGGTGGTTGTACCAATTTAACTTTGGCCTTTGTGTTTTCTCCTTAGGTTTCTTTAAACGTTTACCAGGGCAAACTTCTTCGAAGATTTGATAAAATTGTAAGAAGAATCTGTTAAACATAGACTCAGCTTCTAGTCCTGGACCACAGTACAGGATCTCCATCCAATTAACAGCGAGTAATCTTTGCTTTAACCCCTTAAGACTCTTGGACAGGTTTCTTCCAAACGTTGCTAGATTTGATGCAGACCTAGGCCCTCTTGACAACGTTGATTTTACAAAGAAAGATAGGTCGACATTATGATGGTCTGCGAAATCACAATTGAATATTTCAGTTTTACAGTCTTGGTGATGGTAAGTAGTAATCACACTGCCCAGACATGCTGCTTCTCGAGTCGGATATGAGTTGAGATAGACCGTGTAAATTCCTTCTTAAACCTGGTCACACTCGGACGCTATACAGATCAAATTAAAAATTACTTTATTCCATGAAAAAACCCATATTACAAAACATAAACAAGAATTCTTTACATTCTGGAACATCCCTCACATAGAGAATGCCTGTGGGTGAAGGACGAGTTCTTAATCAGCGAGCAATACAAAAGGACGTGAAAAATAGAAAAAAGACAGTAACAACAAGTTTTGAAGTTAAAAATATTATTTAAGTTACATTTATATCAAAATAGGCGTTGAAATCACCGCCAATAAATATTTCACAATTAAACTTAAAGAGGCAGAATAAAAGCTGCTCCAATTTCTCAAAGAAAAGGTCCGGGTCTCCTACAGACATACGAACTCCGACCTTAACTGTGTACGAAATTGAAGACTAACATAGAGTACAAAATACTCAATTGTGAAGAATGGCGAAAATCGAGAAAGGAAACGAGCAAAAAAATTAATAAAGAAAACTTTATTCACCAAAATATATATACAAAAAGCTCACAAAAGTTTGCATTACACAGTAAATTATACATAAATAAGCTTAAACTAACAAAAAAAAAACAAAAAAAAAACAAGACATTAATGGTGAATAAATTAGGTGATCCCCTAGGCAAGCCCGTTTGGGGCACAAACAGAATTGTAAACAAAAGAAAGAAAAGGACAAACCGGACTATCAATAAAATAATTAATAATTTAACAAAAACTTTTTTAAATAAGAAATATAAAAAACAAAGCTTGCTCGCAATAATAATCAACCATTTACAGAATTAAGTTCACAGACAATGTCTATAAAATAAAATTAAAATCTCTTTATATTAAACCAAACAAAAACAAACTATGAAATTATTAAAAGAAATCCCTCAACGTTTTCCTCTTGCATTAACCAAACCTTGATAATCTTTAAAGTGACAGGTTTACGTAAGTCATTTAAAATCTTTTTAAAAGCAAGGTTGTAAAGACGAGTTTTATCATAAGAAAAAAATTGTTTGTAGAGGGTCATTTGTGGTCTTGGAAGTGGGATAGAAAAGACATTTCGAAGACAATAAGGTTTATCAAGAAATCGATCGATTTAATCGATTCTCAAATTATCCAATCGGACAAAATCGATTATTTTTTATCTCGTTATCGCATCACCGCCCGGGCTTGCGAGAGATCGTTTTTGCTCGCCGTTGCATCTGCCCGACCGGCCGCGGCTTGCGCCACCCGCGCTGGTGCGTCCCCGGCTTGCCCAACGCGACCGACCGGCGTGACCGAGTCGATCGCTCGAGTGACTGATCCGTTTAGTTGTCAAGTGTGTTAAGTTTTTACCGATGTGTTTGGTTTTACGGTGGTGATTACCTGGCCGGTGCTCTGTCGTGCGTCGGGAATGGAACCAGCACAAAACACGAGTTTATAACAATATGTAACAATTGTTTGACTTGACTGAACTCGAAAATGACTTGGAACAAGTTGAATTAAATCCTACTGACATAATCAATAATGTCTAACACTAATCACGCCCTAAACTAAATTATATAAGATGTTACGATTAAAATACTCCTGGATGTGTAAATCAAATTATTACTAACGTATTGCGATGTGGTATTTGCAAAGTTCAACACAAAAATTATATTTACCTCAGAGTTTATACGAAATATTACCTGTTTGACATTAAAACTTATCCTTTTCAGTACATTAAATATATTTTTTTAATTCTTTAAAAAAAATATGCGGTGTATAATCAAGTTTCACAAGTATAAGTTTTATTCGCAGTTTCAATGAATATGAGTTATATAATGTTAAATAAACACGATACAGTCTGACTTAACTTTCAACGAACCCAACGTTGATACAACTGCAAATAACGTTCCTCAGATCTCAGCGATTCCAACGTATCGAATTACATCCCAAGATATTGTAGCGCTTGATGTCATGGATAATTCGAACCGGTTTTAGTATTTGATCAGCATCTAACTGAAATTACATATTTGTTGATAATAGGGGTTGAAATTTGTGCCAATGCGTCTTCCCAAGTTTAATGTCAGGAATAAAATGGCACTGCGAAAGCAAAACTTTTGAATAAAACTAGTAAACCTCTTATGTATTAATAAACTTAATGATTGAGAATTCTTTTCTATATTAAACAATTAAACCGACAAATCAGATCGATAGGCCATGTGGTGGGACCTGATACATGCAGGTTTTACTCATATACACCCATATGATGGACTGCAAACATGTTTTCCGAGAATCGAAACTAACTCAGTAACATTGATTGAGATTATGGTTAGCAGAGATTGGTATAGAAATGCTTAAAAGGGAGACAAGGCGACGGAGTGTAGACCATGGTTGGAAAGGAGGGAGGAGTTGGGAGCGTCTAGACTGTTGCAAGAATGGAAAGAATAGGATCCTAATGATTTCAAGATCGTTCTTTGTCAGCCCTAAAGTTCGATTAATGTTTAGACTGGTGGTCGAACCATTGATATGAAAACAAGATATGATATGATTTAATCGATATCATTCATGAACATTATGATCATGGAATGATCATATCATTCTGATTGATATGATTCAGAATGGCGATTTCACCAAAGATTTAATTTGGATTAACATTAAGGCATCTTGCTAAACATTAATTTATTTAGTTTTTTTAGTCATTTTTTAAATCTTCACAACTCTGAATTCTGTTATGTTTACTTCCAGAATATTTCATTTATAAGTATTATTTAAATTTTAGGAGTACATTTATTGTACGGTGTGACAAATAATCCAATTTGCACTGCCCACAACAAATTCAGATATATTTATTGTCGTGAACTAATACATGTATGGACAAGGTCAGAAAAACATAACACAGTTCTTAGTCAAATAATAGTCCATTATACGCCTTATCCGGGCTAGATAAGTCTTTACAATTCACAGTGTAGTCTTTAAGAATTAAATTACCCTAAATAACAATATTAAGCTAACTATGCAATTAATTAATTAACAGATGAAATAAATTAATACAGTGAACACTGAAACAGCAGCACAAATCGCAGCATAAATCCGATGATATTTTTTAGGACAGTTCAAAAATGGGAAAATTTAAATACAAATTTCCTTATTCAGTAAGAGATTCTGTGAGTAATATTAACTATAAACTTTTCATTGCAGTTGACAATAGAACAATTTAATTGCAAAAGTCAAAGTACATAATATAATCTTTGTTGTCCAAAAGACATGCTGCTTTATGTCGTGTTACTAGTATACTTGCGCTGACCTCCAGCTTTAAAAAATGTGTATATGTTCGATAGTTGAGTTCCAGTTGAGTATGACTTTCCTTTAAACTCTTTGTTTACTTCAATAGCTGTATTGCTTAAAAATATCTATTCCCATGTTAAATTTTATTAAATAGCAACAACTCAAAGGGTGTCTAGGGCTCTTCCCTTTAGCCTGAACTTTGTAAATTTTATTTGCTTCGAAACTTCACGCCGTGCCCTTTTCAACACACCGAAATTATTAAAATAGGTACAAAGCTGATGGAGGAGTCTTGATCAAAAGCCACCCCTAGCGTGAATAAGTAATTGATCTATTTCCGTATATTCGTAGTAATTTATTTAGATCGTTACTAGTTAGTAATTACGTAGTAATTAGTTAGTAATTAGTAATTAGTTAGTTGTTAGTAATTAGTTAGTAATTGATTTAGATCGTAGTAATTGATTTTGATCAGATTTAGATCGTTTAGATAGATTAAATATATCAGTAAGAGTATACTTACATCGAAAAAAACTTAATGGAAAGAAACGGTGAAAAAGTTAATCGAAAGCAAGGCTGATCGGTCTACAAACGAATTTAAATCGCCCGCCGTTTTCTCGCGCTTGTAGAGAGAATTGTAAGTAAACAATTTTCGAAATGGGTTTCAGTCGCTCTGCTCAGCTGAAATGATAAGAATACATACAGCAAGTTGACTCTGCAAATAGGCGTTCCGGATCGTGTTTACTTCTTTCCAATACAGTGTTTTTGTTTCGCAACGAACTACTGGAAACTAGTATTGCGTGAGCTCATCTGTAAAATAAAATTTAAATCTGTTATAAATTTAAACAAAATCAAAAGTAAAACCACGTGCGGTTGTAATAAAAATTCGTCCAAAGGAAATTTATTTGCACGGTAATTACGGTAATTTAAAATTTTAGTAGTGTATTTGTCCTTAAAAATTATGAATTAAGATATTTTGTGATTCATACAGGTCATTTTGGAACAGTGGAGCTCGGGACAAGCTCTTGGATATGATTTTTTGTATTTGAACCCAGTAAAAAGACATCTCAAGAGGTTTTATCTGTATATCTAAACAACATACTATGGGAATGAAGAACAGTCCTCACATTACAGAAACACAGATATTCATTAAAAATAACGTTATATTAGGCCATAAAGTGTGTAGAAATCTAAAGAAATCTATAGTTTGTATCTATAAACCATATTGACAAAAAAGGCTGGTAAATTACAACAATACAACAACAGAGGCCGAACTTCTCATCCAAAATGTTGCCTACTAAAAATAATGTACTGAATTGTTTCGTATGCATCATCGAATCAGTGTTTAAAATTACAATACTTTTATACTTTATTTTTTCTCCATTATAAGAACCATTATTCTCCATTATACGCACAGATCAATAAAAGACTCATATAAGAATTTTCACCTTTTTAGTGCGTGATTCTTTTTGCATTTGAACATAGATATTTGGAAATAAATTTTATTTTTACGTTGACTTACATTGATAGATAAGAAATTTAGTTTTCTCTTTTCATATCATTCTCGCGTTTGAATAAACTACATTTGGAACATAAGGAATTCGAAAAAGCACTTGAAAATAGAAAAATCTATACTTATTTAATACACGAGCAGTTTTTTTGTTACAAAGACTCCTCCTAAACTACTGAACCGATTTTCATGTTTTTGGTGTCATTGGAAAGTGCTTAGCGTGAAGTTTTGCAGGAAATAAAATTTAAAAAGGTTTGACTAAAGGGAAGAGCCCTAGACGCCCTTAAAGTTTCGTATTAGTCCATAAGATTTAACATGGGAATAGAAATTTCAAATAAAGCAGCTGATTAGAGCAAACAAAGTTTTTCAGCAAAGCCATATGATGTTCATGGAATTGAAACCATTGCATGTAAAGCTGGAGGCATTTCAGTTAATGGAAGATGTAAATAAATAAACTATTATCCTAATACATACTTAAGGTCAGAATTCAGTTTTAAAAAACATTTATTTGGAATCACATATGTGAAGATTTTAATATTTACATATGTTTATATTCCAAAGAAAAATACTTAATGGAGAAATAAATTCTTATATATAAATTCTATAAATATAAATAAAAGAAAAAAGAAACAGACTTAACATTGATTATAAGTAGATTTATTGAACCATTTTCGTTCGGTTTGAGATTAAGACGGGTCATACGCTACTTAGGGCCGCGAAACATGGACATCTCCTTAAGGATGACTGAGTATTCACAAAAAATTTAGGTTTAAAAAGCTTTTGTAAAAGATTTCAGTATAACAGGCAGTTCAACCATATAATTAATAAAATAGTTCTAGAATACCGAACCATAATTATTTTTATTTTGAAATCAATACATAACAATTGCTCGATTTCGAGCAACAGGTTTACTAGTTATAATATAAGCGACAAAAACTGAAAATCACAACCCCAGAACTCAATGTTATGGATATACTGTTGTGGACCACTACAGCAAACAAATATTCCAATTCTGTATAGCTTGTTTACTAAAGTATAGTAGTTTATCAAGCTTTAACCATCTGAACAAGCTCCGCAGAGTTTAGATAAGGATTAAATTGGCTTTTATCGGTAAAGTTCAGAGGAACTATGAGAGGTTTATTAGTTTTAGATCCTTTTACAATTTAATAAACGATCTCTTTAAACTCATAATAGTTTCTGCTTCGCTGGATGGCAAAAGAGTAATTGAAAATAATTTCAGCTGTTCTAAAAAATCCAAGAGCGTTTACTATATTATTGATACTTGATTATTTTTTATGTGGTATTCAAATGACATTTAATGCTTAAGCACAAAACATTTTATATAACGCTAAAGAACTGATTGGTCAGATGAGGATTGTACAACTTTGTTGAGGATTTTATACAACAGGTTTTCTTATTTTTACTTGTGAGAACATAAATCAGAGCGGTCGGATCAGCAGCACGTCAGCGGACGACGAGGCGGCCAACAGTCGCAACAGGCGAGAAACTGCCTAATATTTCTTTCCTTCACAAAGAAATGTTCAGCTGTATGTGTATGTACTTTCTGTTTTATGAACTAGAATCACTCTCTTTAAAAATAGTTTCTTTTCTGAGTAGTTTGGTCAGTATAGATTGCTGCATTTTTTATGGTGCGGGATGTGACGATGTTTGGACGAAGTATATGATGGACGATCCATGCTTGCATCATTATGAGCTTTGTCAGTAGCACTCCCGGAGTATTAGTGTATCTATAATGGTGAGTACAAAACATGTGTAAATTTTAATTTATTATTAATTTTTACGAATATAATTAACAAAATCAGACTAAAGAGCATAAATTTCAAAAAGCTACCAAAACCTCAAAAGGATCTTCGTGTAGACATACCTGGCCAAAAAATCAAAACGTAGCAGCCGAAAAACGTTTTAAAATCATAATCTCACATTTGTATAAAAACTCAAAAGTTAATCTCTTAATTGAAATAAGGAAACCGTTATCGATAGTTTAAATTATGAATTGAGGCTCTTTGTTTGAAATTCATTGTTGGTGATGGTGATTTTATATTTTAATTAGGATTTTGCGGACATTTGCCATCACTGATTAGTAAAAACAAGTTTCACGACGTTTCGGGATCTGGAATCTGATCCCGTCTTCAGGTGGAAGAAAACCTAGAACATAACAAGATTAGTAACCCATAGCCAGGAAAACCTGGACAAAAACACAGCTAAAACAGAGAACTGTAAAAACAGTCACAAAAACACTAAGCTGAAAAGAAAAACAATAACACAAAATAACACAGGAATCACAAGATCAAGAATCACCAGACAGGAGAGAGCACGTCCACACCCAATCAGAGCTGGGCTGAGACTGATTAGTAAAAACAAACTTGTTTTTACTAATCAGTGATGGCAAATGTCCGCAAAAATCCTAATCAAAATATGAATTGAGGCTTTGTAACTCCTCTTCCAAAATATATCTCAGCAAAAAAGCTTGCTGAATTGTTACGCATGCATCCTTGCATCAGTGTTTAAAATAACAAAACTTTGATGTTTTCCTTCTTAATAAGGACTATTCTCAAGCACAAATCAATGTTAGACTCATGTAAGATCTTTTCCCTTTACTTTTGATACTTTATCTTTTCTGCAACCGAACATATGTATTTTTTGGGAACAAATTAGAGTTTCACTTAGATTTACATAGAAAATTAGTAAATAACATATTCCCTAGTCTAATTACCCTCTCTTTTTAAATAATCTATATTTAAAGAAACATAGTTAATTTGAAACAACACTTAAAATAGCGCAAATATAATCTTTTATGCATTTAAAACCTCCAAAACATCAATTACCGACCGAAAAGAGAGAAGAGCATCAAGAATTCATGGTGAAACGAACTTGTAATTAGAGTCTCGGCGGACAGCTTAACAGAATTAACCGCGCCCCAGAGAGCGGCGGCGGCGGTGGCGACTCTAGTGGACAACGGGGTAAACTAATAACAGCTGATTGTAATAACATCAGCTGTAATTGGCGGGAGGGCGCGCGGTCGCTGAGCCCGGGTTGACCGGCCCCACGGCCTCTGTGTCATGTGGTCGCGGCGACAGCCAATATCGAAACCCCATAATCAAAATGGATATACGCTGGTTTTTTATGTGATATTAATGTTATTGTCGTTCGTTTTCATAGATTGTTCTGTAAAAAAATAAAAATACAAAGAATTGAGTAGAGAATAGTATGTAGAAGATAAGCATAGTGAAAAAGTTAGCAGTAAAAGGGGAAGTAGTAAGCTATTGAAGAAATGTAATGAAATCAAATTAAAGGATAAAATATAGGAGTAGAGAATGGAAAGTAAACTACAAGTAAATAGGCGATAAGAAATAGAGAGAAATAGAAATGAAAAATAAATAAAGAGGAACAAGACAGAATCTGAAGTCAAAATCCCGGTGTAGAAAGGTTACGGGATTAAAAAGAGATAAAAAGTAATAAATAAAAATATAAAGATTATTCTGAGTTGTCACTTGGTCTCTTTCAGATCATTAGCTAGTTGGCATCATGTGTTATTGTTTATGTTTTGAGAAACATTGTAGATTTTGTCTGATATAATATGTTAAATTATTATTTAATTTGTTGGACTTTTCCTATCGCTTCTAGTGTTTAAACTACACTACGTTTTGAGAGGTATTGAAACTCCTCTCGTTTTCAAGTGACCCTACTTAAAGTTACATTAACCTACTTAGTTTATTTAACCTACTTTTTGGGGGTTTTTTGTTTTTTTGACATACAATTACATTCATCCAACATTCAACAGAAATCTCACTCACACAAAATTTCATACAAAACACATTAAACATACTTAATACAGAAAGAAAATTAAAACTAAAACATATTACATGATAAAGGGCACAGAAAATTAAAACAAAAACATATACCTTACTGCCGGCAATGCCTCCAAGCTGGCAGTGGCACGACACGCACATACGTCCACTCACACACTTACAATATTACATGTATAATAAAACATTTCTTTACAATAATTAATTCCTTTTTAAAATGAAACATTTTGGCTTCAAGTGAATTGTTAAGACCTCTCTTTAAATTTCATCATTATCTTCTGTTGAGTCATCTGCAATACGCCGTACTCACGCCGTATGTGTGTGTGAGTGGACGTATGTGCGTGTCGTGCCACTGCCAGCTTGGAGGCATTGTCGGCAGTAAGGTATATGTTTTTGTTTTAATTTTCTGTGCCCTTCATCATGTAATATGTTTTTGTTTTAATTTTCTTTCTTTATTAAGTATGTTTAATGTGTTTTGTATGAAAATTTGTGTGAGTGATATTTCTGTTGAATGTTGGATGAATGTAATTGTATGTCAAAAAAACAAAAAACCCAAAAAAGTAGGTTAAATAAACTAAGTAGGTTAATGTAACTTTAAGTAGGGTCACTTGAAAACGAGAGGAGTTTCAATACCTCTCGAAACGTAGTGTAGTTTAAACACTAGAAGCGATAGGAAAAGTCCAACAAATTAAATAATAGTTACAAATCCTTCGCTATTATGAATTTTAAAAATACAGATGTTAAATTAGCTGCGAGAATATCTATTAGTCCTGCAAGACGCATTCCATTTAAAATCAGAGAAAGTTTAGGGAAACAATACAATCATTCAAGGTGAAATGCATAACTGCTCCAATCGAGGAGCTTGTAGATTGGATCAACAATGTTTTAGCGAATTTCCCCTATAGGGAAGTAGCTATTACCGTAGGCGGCACGGTGAGACTTAAGCCCGGGACCATGTTATTTTTTCATTTTGAGGTCCCTAGACCCCAAAAACACCGTTCGTTCATTTTCATATATATGTATATATATATATATATATACCTGTCCGTAGGCGCGATAACTTTTGTAAAAAAGGTCCGATCTTGATGAAATTTGGAACAAATGTGTAAAGCGTCATTCATGACTTCGAGTTCGCAAACCAGCAAGATTGATTTACTCTAAGAAGGTTTTTTTCACAAAATAAAATTTATTTTCAAGATTTAACACCTTTTTACTAATTATTTTTAAACTTAATTGTCAAAAAAGAATTCAGCTTAAAAAAACAAACAATTTAGCATTTTGAATTATTATTCTACGTCAATCCGTTGCTTAGATATTGGATAGTATTGGATATGCTAAACACAGTACGTTGTCCAATATTGTTTTTAATTTTTCCCTCCAAAAAGTATAGTCACCCTGAATTGAGATGTTTTTAAAAAATACGATTCTGAACATATGATTAAATTTGCAGGTGTTGAATATTTTATTTGTGTTTGTTTTGAATAGTTAGAGTTCATTGATCAAGATTTTGCAGAAAATATATACTATATCAAAAAATACAAATTATTTTTAAATTTAATAAAGAAAGTAAGAGAATTTGGAGGGGGGGGATGTCTCGGTCTAAACTGCCTGAAAATGAAGCATAATATATGATATGTTTAATTATGAGGATTGATAATAAGTTTTATTGAAATTGGCTGGAGATGTAGGTCTGTTGCAACAGGGATGTTTTAATTACTATAAAACTGACCATATGATTGAATTTAATTTTTTCATGAGATTGAATTATTTGTTTTTTTTAGTGTTTTGAGTTCATTGGTTATATGTTTGTTGACATTTATATTCTATAACAAGATTACAGTTATTAAAAATTAAAAGACTAAGAATTATATAAAATACAAAAGAGTATGTATTACTAATGAAAACCTATATGGTCTCTTTGTTAATTTCCTCATGTTTAAAGCTCATGAATGATTAAATATGCGTTTTTAGTATATTATTTACTTAACATATTCAAATGATACTTTCCTTCAAACAAGTTGAATGCTCACATATACAAAATGAATCCTATGGAAATTCGCTGAGTACGCAGGTCTGCTGCGACGGGGGTATTAGTTGTTGAAAAACTAGACGGTTCGCCTATATTTGCACTGACCCTTTAAATCAATTCTTATGAATCAACGTTACGTCGCGTCATTACAAATATATAAGATCTTCCGCAAAATCTCACGACAAAGTACTTAATGTGTTAGACATTAAATACTTGTTGTCATAAAGCCCTCGATGATGAGTCAAGTAAAATGTGCTCATTTAGTACGAGGATTGGATCGTCCAGATTTTTGCGAGTTCAGTTGGTTTATGTTGCCACCCTGGACTATTTAATTCAAAGGCTGATGCACATATACTTTGGGGACATAAAAGGTTTGGGGCGGGGGGGGGGGGGTATTTACTGTGATGACTTCTTTATTGCAAATGACTCAACAGAAGATAATTATGAAATTTAAAGAGAGGTCTTAACAATTTACTTGAAGCCAAAATGTTTAATTTTAAAAAGGAATTAATTATTGTAAAGAAATGTTTTATTATACATGTAATATTGTAAGGATCTTAGATTTGATCAGTGACTTACTTGTTCAGTTGAAACCATGTACTTAATTTGAATTAATTATAAAATAGTTGATGTTATTCTACTTTTGGGGAAGGGCTGACCATATTAAATGACAGCACCATAAGCTCCCCTATAGTTTAACATTGAATCTTTGAAGTACCGTATGGCTTTACTTCGAGGGAATTTTGTGAAACCGTTTCTTAGGTGCATGTATGGCCCAAGTGGAGTATAAATACCAAAGTTCACCTCTATAGGTCTAGGTAGTTTTGGAGATTCGCTGTCCGTTAGAAAATCCCTCCTCCTTTATTTATAGTATGAATATATATTCGAATAGATTGGTGAGAGTATATCCACTTGAGCACGTATGAAATTAGTAAATGGAACATTGACTTGTGCGAGTGCATTAAACTTGGCGGCAAGAGCAAGTAGAAAAAGAGTAACATGAGGATCAATCCGAGGAAGATTATTATTATTATTAGATCATTCAGATTGCTCCTCGTGTTTCTGTTTCTCTAATTGCTCTTGCCGCCAAGTTTAAGGCACTCGCACAAGTCAATGTTCATTTTACTAATATATATATAGGGGGGATATTTTATCCCTATATTTTTACCCATGTTTCACATTGATTCTAAACTTATTACTCACACTACTAATACTTATTATTTTCGCTTGGTCAGAAAATAGTTATCTCCCCTTCTTCCTGTAAGTACTTGCCTACCTGCCATCTTTCCGGGGTTTGTTCCGAAAGAACATTGTTCATTCCAAACAGTTGTTACAACTTTGTTTTCCGTATAGAGAATACAATATTTGTTTTAATTTAAAGGTAATACAAATATTTGGTGATTTGTGAGGTGAAAATTTTTATGCATGTAACAGTTTCTTAAATAATTTGCAACATACATGTAAAAAATAACGAATGTTTATGCACATTATTAGGTATAAATTTAACATATTTAAAACGTTTTTTCTTCATAGTTCCCTGCTAAATATTAACAAGACAAACAAATTAAAAAATCAAACTCACACAACAGCTGGAGGCATTTCAGTTTATGTAGGATGTAAATAAATCCTATACTCTTATACGAGCAGTGTTATCTTGTATGTATGCTTGCTTGCTTGCTTACTTGCTTGCACAACGATCTCAAAAACGGCTCCGAGGATTTCCTTCAAAGTCTGGAAATAAGTACGGTAATTTATGACTCAAAAACGTCTTTTATGCAGATTACTTGGCCAGAGAAAATCTAATAATGTAATAAATCGAATTTTAAAGTTGTAAAGTTTTAACATTGGCCTTATGGGTTGCCGTGATAGCAACGAAAATAAACAAGGAAAGTGTAAACAAATGAAGTAATCATAACAGCTGTTTGGAATCTACAGCCATTAAGGGAAAATACAGCAAGTGGGATGAAGAGTCCATGGAGCAATAAAAAAGGTTTCTATTTATCAATTTTATGACATTGAAATATTTTATAGTAACTGGATGAAGTGGTAAACATGAAATAACACCGAGAAAGGCTCGGTCCACCAGGTACTAAACTATTATCCTAATACATTCTTAAGGTCAGAATTCAGTTTTAAAAACATTTATTTTCAATCACATGTGTGAAGATCTTAATATTCACCTATATGTTTATATTCCAAAGAAAAATTAAAAGAAAAAATAAATTCTTGTGTATAAATTATATAAATATAAATAGAAATAAAAGAAAAAAAAACAGACTTGACATTCATTATGATTAGATTTACTTAGGGCCACTTTCCCCAATTAAGGTTTAAAATAAACGTGAATTTAATTTAAACCGTATGAATATTCTAATGTTTAAATTATACAGGGTGTCCCGAAATTATGGTAAAATATTTTAGTATATGATAGTACAGGTAAAAATAAGAAAAAAGTTCATATGAACATAGGTCCAAAAGTGCTTAGTTTTCCGTCTGTGTGTCTGTTCGTGATTTTTACATATTTAATCATATCTCACGAACCTCTTAACGTATAAACTTCAAACTTGGTACATGGATGACCACTATTAAGACTTATTTTTTTAAGAAGTATCAAATTTCTACTTTGTACCATTTCGAAATGGCGACTGTTTTTTGTTTTCAAAGCTAAATATCTGAAAAACCGTAAATTCTAGAAAAATTATACAAGAGACAAAAAAACTGTGAAATTTAATCCAATTAACGGTAATATTAAGATTATGATGATCGAACTACTAATAACGGAGAAATTTTAATTTTTTCAAAAAAAACATGGAAATTTATGAGAGTTTGTTCTAAAGGACCATGTTTTTATTCAGAAAAGTTACAATTTCTCCGTTATTAGTAGTCCGAACATCATAATCTTAATATCAGCGTTAATTGAATTAAATTTCACAACTTTTTTGTCTCTTGTATAATTTTTCTAAAATTTACGGGTTTTAAGATATTTAGCTTTGAAAACAAAAAACAGTCGCCATTTTTAAATGGTACAAAGTAGAAATTTGATACTTCTTAAAAAAATAGGTCTTAATAGTGGTCATCCATGTACCAAGTTTGAAGTTTATACGTTAAGAGGTTCGTGAGTTATGATTAAATATGTAAAAATCACAAACAGACACACAGACGGAAAACTAAGCACTTTTGGACCTATGTTCATATGAACTTTTTTTCTTATTTTTACCTGTACTATCATATACTAAAATATTTTACCATAATTTCGGGACACCCTGTATACCATATATCCAATACTTGGTTGTGGATACGCTTCGATTGGAGGTGATGGCGAATGTTAATGCGAAGCGTTTGTGAGCAATTACGTAAAAGAAAATTACATGAAAATGTAAATTACTTTTATTTAGTTCAACTATGAAATGCTAACCATGAATGATGAAAACATGAAAATGATATAATTTTAACTATTCTTTTTTGTGTTTAGTGATGTTCTGTAATAAAAAGAACCCAGTTTCCAGTAATTCCAGCACTCGCTATGACTAGGTATAGCTCAGGGTCAGTCCAATATAATTTACCTTCCCTCCCAGTACTTTCTCATGGACTGCTGTATATGTGGCAGCAGGTCAGGCCAACTCCTTTGAGGGGCTCTTAATATTCGTAGAGAACACAAAAGAAACATGGACAGATGATTGAGTATTCACAAGAAATTTAGTTTAAAAAAGCTTTTGTAAAAAAATTCAGTACAACAGGAAGTTCAACCATGTAATAAATACAATACTTCTAGATTACTGTACCATAATAATTATTATTTAGAAATTAATACATAACAATTGCTCGATTTCGAGCAATGGGTTCACTAGTATTTATTAATATCCACGCTGTTTATTAAATTCAAAAGTAGTCCTACACCTAGACCGTAGATCACTGCTATAGGCCCAATGACATATCATACTAATAGCCTTGAAATCAGATCTTAAATTAACTGTTCCATCTAGGATAGGCTAGTATAGTCGATTTTAGCGAATTTCCTTAAAGGAATAAGCTATTATGGTAGTACTCATGGTAAGACCATCGAAGTAAATAATACAACTGGAACGCTAAATATGGGTTCACGAAAGTGCGCCGTTGTGGCAGCCGTCCCCCACCACCATGATGGACCCAGCGGAAATGAGCCAATACATCTAATGGTGTGTGAAGTTGTTAACTCGATCCTAGCCTTCAATAACACAGTTTAAGTACAATGATATTTATATATTCGGAATCTGCCTTAAATGCAGAATGCAATGGTCTAAATACATTTTACTTTTTATTTTAATTCCTCAGTTAAAAAGAGTTAAGAATTATCACATTGTAACATGAAAAAATTAGTATGCGAGGATTTTTTTAATTTTTGTGCCAGAAGAAAACTTTAAGCGTCAAAGCTGTAGTTAAAGATATGATATTCAACATGTTATCAAGCAATTTACAATAAAGTGTGCAGTTATTTTGCAGAAGAGCGATTAGAGTGCGACGAGGTTGATTTTATGTCGCACCAACCTCCTCAGTCCAACAATTCTTTAACATGTTTTTGCTACTCGATAATTGTATAAAGCTCAATTAATGTTAACTTTTTTAATAGTTGATATAAGTTAAAGAATACAATTAATCTATAAATGTGATCATACAATTATTTATATATAGAAGATAAATGTCAATGCCGGCACCGGGCTGCCGTTGAGTTGAAGAAACTAATTGAAACTGGGTCTCAGCTCCGTTGAATAAAATACTCCATGTAGTACAATTATTTATTGTATACTCATTCCTATATTTTAAAAAAAATGCCAAAGTCCAATTAAAAAGGCACTTCAATTGGCATTGAAACTGTATTTACAGGCACTTTGTACCGCATTTAAACACGATTGTGGAAAGTAAAAAATATTCTTAGAAATATTGTTTAGTATTATTAACCCTTTCCTCTTGTATGTGATATGAATTTTAAAAAATATACACGGAATAAAAAAGGGAATCAAACACTTTTTTACTAATCGTGTTTTTGTAACATGATCAAAACACTCGTATTGTTAAGGAACGCCCCTATAACAATTCGATTTGTAAATTTATTATTAAGTTGTTTGCTATTGCCTTTCAACGTTAAATACTTCCTAGGTTTAGTATTTATGACCTTATAAATTACTTTCTCTGAACATTTTTATTTGCTATTCCTCATTAAATACCAAACAAAGCAGATAGTAAACGATTCCTTGTTAACAGATGGGGATTACCAGTCCCCGTATGTAGTCTACATTTTATATTTTAATTTACAGTACCATAGCATGTAAATAGTTTACCAAGAAGGTGATAATACAGTATTTAACCTGTATTGTAACCTGTAATAAAAATTCTTTAATTTAAGTACTGATTGAACTCTGAAAGTTTTTGGGAGTACCGTAAATGAAAAGATCAATGGAACCGGGGAGGACGGCCCACGGCGCGACAAATAAAGAACCTCGTCGCGCTATTCACTCCATCACACACGACTAACGAATTTTATTTGAAATTGCTTGGTTATACGCTAAAGATCATCTCATTAGCTACAATTTTCACGCTTGAAGTTTGCTTCTGACCAAAAAATAAATAAATCCTCGCTTAGTAACTTTTAATGTCAAGATGTAATAATTTTTAATTATTTTCAGTTGATAAAATTTGAATTACAAAGTGTTAAAAAATACAAAATTCTAAATTACAAGTGTTCGTAGTTACCAGTGTTACCAGTGTTATCAGCCTATCCACAACCAATTAGCCTATATAGCCTATGTATTATTTTAACTTTGTAATTTGACTTGGTATGTGACGTACATTACGTGACTATGCCCATTGTACAATCTCTGTATTCAACAGCAATAAACATTTCTGATTTCTGATTTCTGAAAGTGGTAAACACAGTACATTGTCTCAATGTTAACCTTATGGGAAATATGTAAAATTCTATATCTCGCTTATTTCTCAATTGATAAAACTTGGTAAATGGCTTCTTCTAGTTCAGATCTACTAAATATTTAATTAAAACCAACCAGTTTAAACATACCTGTAGCAGCAAACCTCTATACTCATTCCCCATGTTATTCTTATGGAGCTTACCAAACATTGTCAAATCTCGCTATGTTGGATTAAAATATGTTATTTTGCATTTTAAATTTGCTGAGTATGCAGGTCTGCTGCAACGGGAGTATTAAATACATTTCTTACAATTATCAACCAATTTATGAAGGATCGCCCTTGCGGAGTCGATAAATTTGATGATGTTTGGGTAATTTTGTTAAAATCAGGAGTGAGAATCGGTTTTTCAAGGGCAGGCAGGCAGGTCTATCGCTGTAGTCGAGTGCAACATAAAATCTCTCGAGTCTCGATAGACTAGGCCTAAGTTAGTGGCCCCCATGAGTAAAAAATTAAACGGAATCAAAAGCGTTCACTTGTCCGCAGGTCTACGTGGCAGGCTGGTACACCCTGGAGACACAGAACCGGTTCCACAAGGTCCCGACACGACATGAGCGATCCTCTGTCGGTGTGCCGGAGAAGAAGATGACTTCCGACAACAGTAGGCCTAATCTTCACAGTATCTCACCTAGGTAACCTAGCCTAAGTAAAATTTATTTCAACTGTTATTAATGATGAAAATTAAGGAAAACCGACAAATTATGTACTTATTTCTGTTTAATTCAGCTTAAAAAAATCAAACAATTTAGTATCTTGAATCATTGCTCTATGTCCATTGGTTACTGAGATATTGAAAGTGGTAAACACAGTACGTTGTCCCAATGTTAACCTTATGGGAAGTAAGTAAAATTCTATATCTCACTTATTTCTCGACATATCTTAATAAAACTTGGTTTGTGGCTTCATCTAGATGATGAAACTCTTGGAGTCGTCCTTGACAGTGAACTCTCTTTTTCAGACCACGTGACTCACAATATCCAGCGTGCCATCGGCAGGCTGAGGGGTTTGTATAGGTTCAGGGGTTTGTTGCTAGAATCAGTGAAACTTCAGCTAATGCGGTCTTTGGTCCTCTCAATCTTCTGCTACTGTTACCCGGCCTATGGAAACAGCATCGCGATGCATGACGCTCAGAGAATCCAGAAACTACAGAACACAGCTGTGCGTTTTGTTTTCTCTCTGAGGCGATACGACCATGTGTTGGTGTATCGTGATGCTGTTGACATGCTCCGTATGGGTGACTTATTGCAAACTGATGACCAACTGCATGACCCACAAAATCCTCACACTCAGAGAACCCCAGTACCTGAGTGTGAAACTACAAGGCAGGGAGGAGGTTTCCCAGCGCGCCAGCCGAGACTGGAAGCTTTACTTCCCCAGCTGCAAATGAGCACAGAAAGTGGCTGCCCTCAGGGCGGGGTACTGTCCCCACTTCTGTGGAGCCTAGTTGTGGACGAGCTCCTCGGGCTTCTAACCGAGGAAGGCTTCTATTGCATTGGTTATGCGGATGACATTGTCATCATTGCAAAAGGAAAGTTTTAGGAGACTCTCTGTGATTTGATTCAGAGGGGTCTGAATCTTACATTAAGATGGTGTGAGACCGTAGGGCTGTCGGTTAATCCGGCAAAAACTTCCCAAGTACCCTTCACACGGAAAAGGAATTTGGGCAGATTGAAACCCATTAAGCTTGGTGGGGTGCAGGTTGAATGGAAAGAAGAGGTGAAGTACTAGGTGTAACACTAGATAAGAAACTTCTGTGGAATAAACACTTGAAAGTAGTGACAAAAAAGGCTACAACTGCCTTAATGACCTGCAGATCCTATGCAGGGAAGAGATGGGGTTGTAACCCACAAATATTGAGGTGGATGTATATCATGATTGTAAGGCCAATCCTCACTATGGGGCCGTAGCTTGGGCAAGTAAAACTGAGCTTGGTAAGAAACCTCTAGAGAAGGTACAGAGGATGGCCTGCGTCATCATTACGGGGATATGAGATCCTGCCCTACAGCGGCTCTAGGAGTAATCCTGGACCTTTCACCCCTACACCTTGTTGTGCAGAGAGTGGCAAAAGAGGGTCTGTTGAGAATGCAGAAAATAGGTATGGAGATCAACTCCAGATCCTGTGGAGATTTTCTCCTACAAGGACTGCAAGAGTTACTAAACTTCCCAGAAACTCCGAGCCCATGGGAACATACCCTCGTATCTTCCAAGCAGAAATTAATGCCATCGAGAGATGTGTACAAATCAACCATAGGTTGGGTTACAAGAAGAGGGATATAGCGATCCTATCAGACAGCCAAACAGCCATCAAGGCGCTGAGTTCCCCGATCATCAGCTCTAGGATGGTGTGGAGTTGTAGGCAAGGTCTCAATATGTTAGGAAGAATAAACAGAGTATATCTCCTACGGGTGCCTGGGCATGAGGGGATTGAAGGGAATGAAAAGGCGGACATGCTAGCGAGAGAAGGGGCAGCTACCCCTCTCACTGGCCTGGAACCAGGCTGTGGACTGGGCGATGCCTTTTTCAAAAGAGAACTCTATAAGGAGGAGGAGATTAAAAGAACACAAAGGTGGGAAACTTCCTGGCTGCAGGCAGGCCGAGGAACTACTTGGCAGCTTCAACCATAGGAGATCAGAGGCCATGATAAAACTCAACAAGAAGGACTTGGGGATACTGACAGGATTCCTCACTGGTCATTTTAGGCTTAAGTGACATCTTAGGAATATGAGAATAACAGGGGAAAGTGACTGCAGATTCTGCCAGGATAAAGAGGAAACCCCAACACATCTACTGGTAGAATGTGATGCAGTTGGACGACAAAGAGCCAAGTGTTTCGGAAAGTACAAGATTGACATTGGGGATTTGCCCCAACCTAGAAACCAATCAGCTTATTCGCTTTATCAAGGAGATTAAGCTTGATGAGGTGCTTTAAATGAGCTAGAAGCGGGGGTACAATAGATCTTTCTGGTCGCAGTGCAGTTTTTCCCCGGCATAGTCAGTATCAGTATCAGTATCACGTTCCCAGAGTGAAACTGGAGCTGGGACATAAAAGTTTTTCTTATTTTGGCCCAAGGTTTTTTAATGACCTCCCTGGGACCCTCAAGTCATGCTCTGTTTCTGTATTTAGAAAAAAATTGAAAGTTATGTATTTAAATGATATTGTTTGAGTTTTTGTTTGTTTTTTTATGTTCACTGTATGTTTGACTTGAGTTGTCCTGAAAAGCAGTCTGTGACTGAGGAACGCTTGTAAATAAAGGCATTTTTATTTATTTATCTATATAAATAAAATTAGAGTTTTGTCTGTACATTGCTTAGAATTATGAAATTTTTGGTTATTTTTGCGTTTTGAAGGTCAGAGAATCCGAATCAAGCCTTATCTCAATTTATGTCACGATGTGTGTTGGTAACGCTCAACATCACACTTTAGACCGCTTTTCACGCAAAAACTAGAGTACTGTTATGGCTGAAACTTTTTTCCTGTGTAGTATGCACATATGAGAAGGTTTTAGACGACTTAAAATTAGCGTACGTCTTTTTGAAATTAAATAGCTAGCTTCTAAAAATCAAGTTTTATTCGATTTTGACCAAGTTTGTTTTGATTTTCCCCATAATTCACGGGGATGACGTTTTGTTTACATTTTCAGTGTTCCAAACAGATGGTAGTTACCTTCACTGATGGATTCGCCGTTACAGATGTTTTATGATTTCATTCAGTTTTATGTTTTGGTTTATTATATTTCTTTTTAATTGACATGTACTATATAAAGTTAATATTTTCCCATTCATTATACATTTATCAGGATTTTCATCCTGATCTCACCCTCGGAATCCACCACAGACCAAGGTCGCGCACAGACCCTCTCAAAGATCACATATTAATATCCTTATGCCAGAATAATAAGTGATAAAATGTTTATATTCAAACAGATGTTAAAAGCAAGACATTTCATAGAATGTAAAACCAGCTGTCTGTAAAAAATAAAATAAATCACTGACTAGAGATAAAGTCCTTCCTTCCTTATAACAGCTGTTAATGAAAGAGATAATGTAATGATTTTCAAATCATTGGCGCGCAGGTCCCCAGAATTTTTAAATCAATTAATAAAACCAACTCTTTTTACTTAGCTAACACAATTTATCGAAATGCCCCACCCGAGATAAAAGACCTGGCGGCATCACGGAATGTGTACAAGAGACGGGTAACTGCATGGCTCTTAGAGATAGGCTCACTCAACTCTGACCAACTACTGACTTCTATCTATGACACTACTTGACGAGACCCTCGAATATTCGACTGAATGCCGTGCCCATCAGAGTCAAGCCCTAGCTGTGAGCTCTAATTATTATTCAGCTTCTAATTATGCAAGAAGTAAAAAATTAAAAGTAGCTTGCATAATAATCCCTTTTTTTGTTAGTTTATCTCTTATTTGTTTGTAAAATTTCTTTTGTATTTTCGCTGTCTGTCCTGTTAATTATTAATTTTTAGTTTGTTATTTTAATTTCCTAAGAATGTGCTAATATATATTTTTTTATGTGAAAAGTGCATCACTGCTGAAGAGACTCAGTTCTACGCACAGGTCATTTTTGACCTATGTAGGACTTTTTATTTCTTATCATATTCGATGTACATATTTTGTTTTTATTTGAAGGAAATAAACCGATTTTTGATTTGATTTGATTTGAAACCATTTTTTTTTAATGCGGGATGGCTCTGTAATGTTTTTAGGGTCTATTTTGTTGTTCAAAGTAGACTCTAAAAACATTATAAAATACCTTGGTGGTATTTAATCAAGGCATTTTCTACTCTACGTACATAAACTTTCATGAAACAGGAAACTACTTTAAGATTCTCTAAGTACGCACGGTCTGCTGCGCAGAGGGTATTTCCTGCCTCAGGGTCACTCTGTACTTTAGGACAGATTCAACGATAGGCCTACTGAGTATAAGCCTTCCCAGGCAGCGACACCCTTAGGGGTTTTGTCGGCGGGGGCGCTGGAATGTGCTGGCATGTGTAGTATAGAGAGGCCAAACAAAAATGCCTCGTGCGGCGGGGCAGCAATATTTCTACGTACTCCCGTCGGCAGCGACACCCTTAGCGGATTCCTAAAACATCTTTCTGGCTGATGAAAGTATATCTACTTTATATTTGTCAAATACCACTGGCCTATCATCGCACAGCCCAAACTACTTGAACTTGACTTCGAATCAGAATCAGAATCAGAATCAGAATAATTTTATTTCCACAACAAATTCAGTAAATTACAAAAAGGAAAAACAATGGTAATTAGGCATCGCATGGGCCTAAAGGCTTGTGCGCGATGCCGAGTCGTTAAAGCAAGAAATTGACGTGCTGTCAAAAATAAAATAAATAAACAACTACCTGTCTTAATTTATTAGAATTAAACACTGAGATAAGACTTAAAATATTAGGTTAAGGCATTCTTTAGTTTTAGACCGCAGTTATTCAAGATTGTTCTCAGTTGTAAAAATGTAAATATTTCTATATTAGTTAAAACTTAAAAAAAGTAAGTAAGTAATAGCAACATTTCATAAATTAGGTAATAAAAAATTAGGGTAGACCACACAATTTGGCGTTAAATGGGAATAATTGGTAAATCGTCAGCAAAGTGTCAGTGTCAACGTCAGTCAACGTGTGGTGTAGATGGATGACAGGAGGGCCTCAGCAAAGCCGGGGCCGGTCTCCAACTGCCAGGCAGTCACACGCCGCTTGAACACGGCAACCGAACACCTCATGTCCCTTATCTCGCCAGGCAAATTCCTGCAGATAACGTTTGCTAAATAAAATGGATTTGTTCGGTTAAATGATTTTACAATAACGGGAACTTGAACTCCTACATTCTGACTATAGCGAGTAGGATACGAATGTAAAACAGGAGAAATGATATTGAATTCAAATTTTTTTTAATGTATAAGAAGTGATTTGATAAAAATTTGCCTTACTGAAAGTACCCCAAGTTCTTGGAATAAAGCGTCTGAACTGTATCTTCTATTCTTTCCTGTACCAGATTTTAGTATTTGTTTTTGAATAATGAGCAAAGGATCGAGTAAAGATTTAAAAGTTCCCCCCCAAACAATAATACCATATTGTAAATGGGCCTCTACATATGCATAGTATACTAATTTGAATTCGTTAACATTTAAAATATCATTTAACTGATGTGATACAAATATAATTCTACGTAATTTATTTTTTACTGTGATTATGTGTTTTTCCCATCTTAAATTAGAATCGAAAGTAACACCCAAATATTTGTAATGATCAACTCGTTCGATGGTGTGACAAGGACACGCAGTGCCGGCGCCGCCCCCGCACACGTGCAGCCTGAGCGCAAGGTCCGCGGGGGGCTCACCTGATGGACGTAAATAAACTGGAAGATATTTAGTTTTCCCAATATTCATTGTGAGTACATTTTGATTAAACCATTCTTGAAGCAGTTTTAAGTCGTATGAAGCATATTCGAAAACTTTCTCCCAACTATCACCCTTGACTACTACCGCTGTATCGTCAGCAAACAAAAATAGCTTTCCCTTAAGATTTACTTTATCAAGATTATTTATATAGATTAAAAATAGTAATGGTCCCAGGGTACTGCCCTGTACAACTCCATAATCGACATTTGTTGAGTCACTAATTACTTCGCAAATGGATACTCGTTGGGCTCTGCCCGACAGGTAACTCTGAAACCATTCTAACGCCCTGCCTCTTACTCCTACACACTCCATTTTACTAAAAAGAATTTTTCTATCAATTGAATCAAAGGCTTTAGCTAAATCAATGAATATCATCAAAACTTTTTGGTCGTCATTAATTGAGTCAATTATAGATTTTTGAACTTCAAAGAGAGCATCTGAGCAGTTCTTATTCTTCCGAAAGCCAAATTGTGTCTCGGAAAAAATACTTTCCAATTCTAAGTAAGACTGTAATTGTTTCATAACGCATTTTTCAAGAATTTTGGAAAAAACACTTAGAAGAGAAATTGGTCTATAATTGCTGACTTCGGCTTTACTTAGAGATTTGTACAGAGGAATTACTTTAGCTTCTTTAAATAATCAGGAAATTTGCCAGAACAAATACTTAAATTAAGAATATGTAAAAGTGGTTTGATCAAAAGTTTTATATTAGTTTTTAAAATGTCTGCTGAGAATCCATCCAATCCAGGTGCTGAACCACCCCGCAGCTCACGCACACACTCCTCCACCTGACTGGCGGAGACCGGTTGAAGGCGAAACTCACTTGCCACTCGGTAGTCCGTGTCCTCCACTACTAGCGGACCGGCAGTGGGTGGCAGGTTCTTCGCTAGGTTTGCACCAACTTGAGAAAAGTAATTATTGAAGTTGTTTGCGACCGACTTCACTAAGTCATCTGAAATTTGTTGTGCCTTAGAAAAGCTTTCAATTGGAAATTTTTTCATCTTTGACCCCGCACCATTGATTTCATTTATAATTTTCCAAAAATCTTTAGGATTACCTGATGATTCGAGTATTTTATTTTTATAATATAAATTTTGTGTGCGCTTAATTTCATTAAACAAACTATTACGGAAATTTTGAAAATAAATTTTTAACTCATCATTAAACGGTTCTTTTTTAACTTTCTTGCTTAATTTGTCACGTTTTCTTATAGCTTTGATTAAATCTACTGTAATCCATGGTTTTAATTTTTTGTGTCGAGTAGATTTTATCTTGCATTTAGTAGACATTGATTTTAACTGATCAATAGTTTTTAAAAATTCTTGGCAACCCTCGTTTACATCGTCAATCACAATAATATGATCCCAAGACTGAGCTTCAATTAATGTGCTTAACACAACTTTGTCTAAGTAGTACCGGGTTTCATCTTTATCACACTCAGTGTCGGGCCCCCCATAGTCAATCCTCATTGCAGTAGCGTAGTGGTCAGTAACAGTTGTTTGAAATACTATTGAAGTGATGGCGGAATGGTCAGAGTGGTTAGTAAAAATGTGGTCAATGCAAGTGCTTGAGTGATCGGTAACTCTAGTAGGTTTGTCAATATAAGGGATTAATCCAACGCTAGCTAAAATATTTAAGTATACATCTTTTACTTGAGAGTTTATATTGGGGCTAATGTCAATATTAATGTCACCAACTAAAATATAAGTAGTACTTTTGGAGTAGGTTTTATAGTAATCAGTTAAGTCAAATAAGAAAGTATCACATGTCATTGATGGACTTCTGTAAATGCCTAGTACACTGTAATGTTTATCATTCAAGTCAAAGTCCAGTCTCAGTCCAGTCGCTTCTCCAATATTTACTTCCTTAACAATTACATTAATATTACATTTTACATAAAAAACCATTCCGTCGTTTCTGTTCCAACAATGAGTTGTATAGTAAGTATTATAGCCATCTATATTACTTAAAATTACCCCTTCATCTAACCAAGCTTCACTCAAAATAATAAGGTCGAACTTTATATTTACTGTTTCAAGTAAAATCAATAAACCATCAAAGTTTCTTGAATAACTACGTATATTCATGTGAAAAATACTAAGATGTTTACAAACAGAACTATTGAAAAACGAAGCAAATTTGTTGTGGGATTCTATTTCTTCACAGTTAACATGTCGGTAGCCTAGCAGTAAGTTATCAGTTCCGTTCATGCCCAGTCATCGTCCCGTTTTCCCGTTGAGCCGTAAAATGTGTTATCGTAAGATATTAGGTTTGAACAGTAGACCGCGTCTTATTATCAGTGAATAATGATCAGTAAGATACCCAATTGTGATGGAATGTTCCCAAGAGTTGTAAACAAGTTTACTTTCAACTTTAAAAAGTTAAAATTTACCTTAAAAAATGCCTTTTACACACAATTTAAAATAACAATAGGATTATTTGTAAATATATAAAATTTAAAACTGTGTAATGTGATATACCTAAGTAGGTGAATAGGACAATCAATGTTCATACTGAGATGTAAGTCAAAACAGTTATTAACAAAAGTTCTTTTTTTATGAAGTTTGATAATTTAATATTTGAACCAAAGAAACATTAATATGATTCCATTATTATTATTTTTCATTTTCATTGAATAATTCTTTTTTACTTATACTATTATTGTATAGAACGTAAAGAAATGAATATTTAGAGAAATACTAAACATTTATGAATATTTCATTTATTCACATCCTACAATTGGAAAACAACATAGAAATTATACACAAAATAACATTAAAACTGTTTTACTACAGAATTGATGAGGTATGAATGACTATATTGAACATAAGAGAATAGAGCCCTACTTCAAACTTTTCAGAAAATATTTAAAAGAGAAAACAAATAATTCCGATTAACAAATAATGTTAATCTTTACATTAATTATTAGATTATAATGTAGGATAGTTTACAAAGATATTAAGAACTATCTAGTTCATTGAACATCAGCTAAATAAAATAACAACATTTATTATGGGGCCAATACACAGAAAACAAAATATCTATCATTTACTGCCCAAGACATAGAAAATCTACTAAATGTGAGGCTATCTAAAAGGGGAAAAAATATTTGAAGCCTAAATACAACTAGAATGGAATTGAAGCAAATTAATTGTACAATAGATTGACTTACTGTAACTAAATGTACAGAAAATAAAGAAATTAAAATTTGAAGCTATCAAGAACCTCACACGAAAGATTTAAAAACTAGATCATAATGTATGGATATTATTTAAAGATATTAAGAACTATGTAGTTCATTGAGCAACAGCTAAATAAAAGAACAACATTTATTATGAGACCAATACACAAAAACAAATTAGCTATCATTTACTGCCCAAGACATTAAAAGGAAAAAAAATGTATTAAGCCTAAATACAACAAGGATGAAAATGGAGCTAATTAATTGTAAAATAGATAGAATTACTAAGATTGCATGTAGGCTACACAAAGTAAAAAATAAATAAATAAATAAATTTTTGAGCTCTCAGAACCTCACAATAAAGATTTAAAAAACTAAAATAAACGGTTTATTTGATGATATTATGGGAATTATAACATTTTTGACTTACGAAAGTGCGCCACAGTACTGATTGTTCAAGCATTTAACATCTCATCGATTTCTCCCCGGCACCTGACAAGTTTGACGGGGCCGTCCGCAGTTTTCCTGATGTAGATTTTACAGTCTCTGGTCCAGGCGTGGGTAAGCTTCCGGTCCCTCACGAGCTGGCGGGCGTAGCCGAGGGTCTGCTTGTTGACGGCGGTGAGGTGGTCATTGAGGTAAATACTCGTGGACTCCCAGCTGTCGCTGAGCTGCGCGGCCGTGAGGAGTTCGCACATCTTGGCAGCGGTCATCCACTGGTTCTTCACCCATCTCGAGATGAATTTTACTATGATGGCAGGGTAACGATTTTGGTTATTATTGGGAATTCGGTGAGCAATTGAAATTTCATTTCTTGAAAATTGTACTTTAATAACCTTTGCTATTTCATTGAGAATCAGATATACGTTTTCATTATTGGTATATGGCACTCCCTGAATCTCAATATTGTCCCTACGACTGTACTGCTGGAGTTCGAGCACTTCCCAGTTTAGCTCATTGAACCTTTTTTTACTTATTTTATTTTCCTCTACGAGCGCAGCACACTCTTGCTTGCCGCGACATTCTCTGCTGTTAGGTCGGTAATACATTTTTGTATACCATCAATAGTTGATTTCACACCTGCCAAGTCTGATTTTACACTGGTGACGTTCTCGTTGACCACTTGTATGTCGCCGCGCAGGGCCTGGATGCTCTCGAGGACGGTCGACAGGTCGGCTTCACTGGTAGATCTGGCGATCGACGAGGAGTCACCACTACACGTGTCACACTTCCAGCTGCTTTTACGGATAGCTGAGAATTTCTTGAAATTGTCTACAGTTTTTATTCTTGTACACGGAGGGTGGAACGATTTTTGGCACTCTACACACACAGCAGCTTCAGAAGATTTAGTCACCACATTACACTTTCCGCACTGCGACATAGTTAATAATGAGTAAGGTATTTATATCTATATAAAAAGTAAACGTTGTAAACGCAATCGCCGAAACTAAAGATCGAGGGACACGCGAATATGCACGGCTCGACAGGCACAGGGCGGGCAGGTCAGCAGGAAACTAGAGCACGTCCGTCCGCATCGACGATCTGATAACGACTTCGAACCTTGAGACTTTTCATGGACGTTCCTATAGGGAGTGAGCATCCGCTGAGAACGGGTTTTTCAAAATTCAAAGTTTTCAGGGGTTTTCGGTTGAGTAAACGGTCTGAAATCTTTCTGTATAATTTAATGGATGATCATTCGATTAACTTGTCAATTTTCATTTAATCAAGAAGGCGGTTTACTCTTCACATACAGACAGGTCTCTACAGCTGATTTATAGTTTGGTTCCTTTTATCATGGTTGCATGGTTGTTTTTTTTCTTTTTTTAGGTTATATGTACTATATTAAAGTCACCAATAGTTTTTGTACCTTATCTATTTAATCATAAACTCAGTATGTGGCACCATCTGCTTCATTTAGGCAGCGGAAGATAATATTGTTATCATGAGCGAAGCCACGGGCAACTGCTAGTCTACTATATATTTGTCAAATACGACTCACCTATCATCGCACAGCCCAAACTATACGACCTAGGACCTTGAAATTTTGCGTGGACGTTCCTTTTAGGGCGTAGGCATCCGCTAAGAAAGGATTTTAAATGATTCGTAGTATAAAGGGGTTTTTAGCGAGGTCGAAGTCTTCAAATTTTCCCATATAAAAGTGTTATGGACGATCTTTTGTTTTCATTTGCAATGTTCATTCAATCAAGCAGCTGGGAGTTAGCTTCACAAATGTACAAAATACGCTATTACAGCTGATTATAATTTGCTTTCTTTCATCACGGTTTTATGATTTTTTTGTTGATTTATTTTACAGGACATAATTATGTACTATATAAAATTAGGGCGTCCATAATGTATTCATCCCCCAAAATAGTTTTGCGAAATCCTTTTTCATCTAATTCGAGGGTGCCCTGGCTTTGCACGGGAAAAAAACAAATGCTGCAATCTGTAGTTGACCTTTCAAAATATATTTAAAATCGCCCATATATGCAATGTATACAGAACCCTTCAAGTAGGGACACCTTTCGGAAAAATGAGTAGTTCCCGTGCCGAAAACGAGATGGCGCCACTTTAATTTTTCAGTCCCAATGGAATATTTGTTTGAGTTTACGGATCGAGCTGACTTTCTAAAGTCAAGCAGCTGGTTACAATATTTTTACAGTTGTATGTTAGTGTTTTATATTGCTGTAATCTTTGACCACGTTTATCTGTTTTTTTATTATTTTACAAACATTCTCACTTTTAAATTTGGACAATGAGTGGAAGCGCGGACGACGGAGCCAGCTTGAACTATTCCATTCGTCAGCGCTAATTTATCCTCTGCTTTAAGGCGGTGGAACTGAAAAAAACATTGAATATCCCTACTTAGAGGGTTCTCTACACATTGATATATGTTAAGTGAATCAGTTTGAAACACTGTCGACGGACAGCGCCACTGTTCCGAACATTCAGCTCTTTATTGTACTTTATTGATACCCTATTTAACAATTTTAAGCTATATTGGCAAATAAGCATAGAATACCTTAAAATTGACACATTTAAGGTTAAAATCGGTCTTGCCGTTTTAGAGTAATGACTGTAAAAAAAACCTACACGATCGACTGGAATATGAGTTTAACTGTTTTTTTAACCCTATACAATGCCACATCACGTAAACAGACCTCTACATTACAAATTCCTTGATATAACCTTTTTTTCATTTAGTCCCTTCAGATTCGTCAAATCAAGGTTAGACTTTAGTGTTTGTCGTGAGCGAAGCCACGGGAACTGCTAGTATTAATTTATTTATCTAATGTATTTTGGTCTAAAATCCCATAAATTTCAGTTTTTGCGGCAGCAAACCTGCATAGGCCTACTCATTGCCTATGTTATCCTTATGGGAAATAAAAAAATGCTATATCTTTCTTATTTCTTGACATATCTTGATATCGGTATATTGCTTCTTCTAGTTTGGATATACTAAATATTCAGTTAAAACTGCCAATTTTTTACTTACCTGTTGCAGCAAACCCGCATACTCATTCTCATGTTATTCTTACGAAGCTTTAATAAACATGTCAAATCTCGCGATATCGGATCGAAATATGTCCTTTTGCATTTTAAATCTGCTGAGTATGCAGGTCTGCTGCAACGGGGGTATTATTCACTGGTATACGACATGAATGAATACGTTTGAATCGCAGAGGCGCAGACGTTTGTCTGTCGCAGAGGCGCCGCCGGGTATTCTGCGGGACGCGCCCTTCTCCGCCGACAGTCTCGACTGCGGCCCACGAGACGGTTCACTCTGTCTGTCGGGTTTTATACTATTGAAAAAGGTATGTGTTTCCAACCTTCTTGTATGCTGACATAATTCCACGGGGCGTAACGAGAGAGGAGGGGATCTCAAGAGAATATTAAGCTTATGAGTTGTAATAAATAAATAATGGGAAATCCTAGGCCTACTTGATAGAGTATAAAAATACCTTTACTGGTTTTAGTATGGCATCCCAGAGGTTTGTCTCTTAATGTTTGTTTGTTTTGGATAACAAAATTTCAAAATTATCCACGTGCATGAAATATAAGGTTATTCTTTTAACATTAAATATTAACTAGCTATTTCATAAAATTACCATAACCTGGAGGTTTTTAACCACCTATTGTATTGACTTGCGATAGCTTTCAACGCCCCCGTCTTGCAGTTTTTCAATTTATATGAAACGGGATGCTCATCTAAGACGCAGCACACTTGACTTACTGGATATAAATAAAAGATGTCTTACAACACTTAAAATATATTTACACTTATGGGTGAATCTCACAAAATGTAATAACTTAAGTCCCAGCCAATTTTAAGTGAATATAAATAAATCATTTTCAATAATTACCAATTACCATAATTACCATCCCCTTCGCCCTTGACCAGGCAACTGGAGGCTGCGTCAATTCTTAATATATACTATTATAACTTCTATTTCTTGATAAATTACTTGATAATTTTTGTACAATTACTTGATCAACTTTTGTAACTTAACTATTTGGCGGTGTAAGGAGGAATGATAAAAAAGTTTAAAAAGTTTTAGGAGCCTCAAAAAATTCTTCAAGAGAATAAAAACTGTTCATTAGGCACCAAGTTTTTAATCTAGACTTGAACTGCTTCAATTCTAAGCATTTAAGTTCATCAGGCAGCTGATTGTACATCTTGCAAGCTAGCAGAGGAAAACTATCTTTAACTTTGCTAGTTCTGCATCTGGGCAAGGAAATGGTGTTTCAGTTCCTTAAATTGTGCGCGTGCAACTCTCCCCTCGTTTCAAAGGTACCAAGATTTTCCTTGACGTAGATCAGGGAGCTGAAGATGTAGTGCCCAAAGATAGTATGTATGCCTAGGTCTTGAAATATAGGCTTGCAATGCTGCCTGTAGTCGGCCCCTGTCATGACTCTAAGAGCTTTCTTCTGAAGCAGGAGTATTCGTTTACTTCCCGCAGAATGATCCCATAGCAGTAGTCCATATGTAATATGACAATGAAAAAGGGAGTGATAAACAATAGTCAAGTAGTGCAATGACACCAACTTCTTAAGTTTTCTTATCAAAAAGAGTACTCTCGACAGCTTCTTGGTAACTTCATTTACATGATCATTCCATGTTAACCTGCAATCCAGTTGGTAACCGAGCAGTTTGACAGAGGAGTTATCGTCAAGCTGGAGATTGCATAGAGAACAGATTAACTGTTGAGTCTTTGCCTCATTTAGGCTGAGTTTGTTCGCCTCAAACCATGACTTGGCCTCCTCAAGGCTGCGGTTAGCTTCAAGCAGCAATTCATCAGGATTCCTTTTCCGAGACAAGATGGTGGTGTCATCGGCAAATAGCAAACAGTTTGTATGATTGCTTAGATCATTAATCATGATGAGGAAAAATGAGGGACCGAGCACCGACCCCTGCGGAACTCCGTGAACTATCTGTTTTGTGCTTGAGCTGACTCCCTTCATAGAGACAAACTGTCGACGGTTGTCGAGGTGCGACTGAAGTGTTGCGAAGACTGTGCCTCTTATACCGTAGTGATGTAATTTTTGCAGTAAGATGTTATGAGAGACACAGTCAAACGCTTTACTCAAGTCGCAGAGTGTTAAGGCAGTTGACTCACCATCCTCAAAGGCGTCATAAATACTACCGACTAAGTCTCTAACTGCTGTCGAGGTGGATTTACCCGGCCTAAAGCCGTGCTGCTTACTGGTAAAAAGATGGTTATGCTCAAAAAAGTCACAAAGCTGGATTTTAATTACTGTTTCAACAACCTTGCTTAATATAGGAGTGATTGATATAGGCCTATAGCTACTAACGAGTTTGGGATCACCCTTCTTGAAAATGGGAACAGTTCTTGACAACTTTAATTTATCTGGAAACTGACCAGTTGATAGGCAATGATTCACAACAACAGCCAGAGGAAAAACAACTGAATCGATAACCTTAATAAGCACATTTGATGTCAATCCGTAGGCATCAGCACTCTGTGATGGTCGGAAGTTCTTCACAATATTTCTGATTTCCTGTGGACTAACCATCCTCCATTCACTGAATTCAATGTCACTTTGTTCCTGAACGTAGTTGATTGCTGGCCTAACACTGTCTGGAATACTATTGACAATTTCGTTAACAGCACTAATAAAAAAGTCATTTATCTCCTCTGGACTAGCCTGACATTCGACCACTTGAACTTTCCTGTGTGAGTTTATAAGGCTCCATGCTGCTTTGCAAGGGTTTTGCGCATTTGAAATAAACTGCATATTGTAAGCTTTTTTAGCAGTATCAACCTTACTCCTATAAATTCTTTTGACTCTCAGATACAGATCTCTAATGTCGGGTCTAACACTACTTAAATCACTCAGCAGGATAATAAAAGATCATAAACCAGCGAGTTCCTCGGTGTACCACACTTTACCCCTTGGGCCACTGGGCTTGCGACTCTTCTCAAAACCAGAAGACAATTTCCTAGATTTCAGAGGGAAAAAACTGTCAAAAATTTCATAAAACCTGTCAAAAAATTGATCAAACACACTGAGGTCCTTGTTTAACATCAAAAAGCTCCAGTCAACTTTCATAAGTTCAGTTTCAAATGATAAAATTGAGGCATCATCAATTTTCTTATAATAGGATAAACTAGCTTTATGTCTAGGTACAGAGTGGGCATCACCTACCTTTGCACAGCACACGTCGGTGAGTACAGCCTCATGGTCTGCCACCACACACTTTTCTACCTTGGTTCGATGGTCCCAGACGTTGAAGTTTGTTGCTACGCTGTCAAGGCAGTTTCCTCCTCGGGTTGGTTGTAAGTTACTCCAATACAGTCCATGCGATCGCATCACCTCAGTGAGACTTCGGGTTCTAGGTGAGTCAATATTTAATGGAGTGTTGAAATCACCGCCAACCATAATCCAGTAGATTTTCTTCGGCAAAGATTCAAGGCATTTGTCCAACAAGGATAGAAAATTGTCAAAGTCACCATTATCCGAATGGTACACTGATATCACAGCTAGTGAGTAATCCTCAAACACATTTCCTACTACTTCCAAGTCAAATTCAACACAAAATTCCACAAGATCTAGTTTGCATGATTTTAAACTTTTATTTAAATACAAGGCAACCCCACCATGAATGTGATGTTTACGACAAAAAATACCAGCGAGCTTCATATCATTAATCTCTGAGTAGAAACACTGTTCATCATCAATTAACCAATGTTCACTTATGGCAAAAATATCAGGGTGGGTTACTTCCAAAAACTCTTCTAATAAATTTAATTTTGTCCTTAAACACTGCACGTTCAGAAAAATGCACCTGAGGGTTGAATTAGTTTGTTGAGGGCTATGGTTAGGCTGCCTTAGGATAACCTCTCTATAAGCTGGAGAGGATTCCCCCCTAAAAATGACTACCTGAGTTTTGCTGTTTGTTCTCCAATGAAGACAAAACATTTCTTCTGGGAAAGAGAAAGTTACTCACCAAAATTCCTTCGGGCCAATTTTCAGCTTTCATTACGTTGCTTTTTACTTCGCATGGCACTGTTACTTTAAAAGACTTGTAATCTTGACACTTGGTCGACAACTCTTCACATGAGATAATTTCACTGCAGAAACTTTTAATATGGTCCTCCATAACTTTTTGGGTAGCAGTAGTCGCTACTTTCGATACAAAAATTAATGCTTTTTTATCTGCAGCCTTTAGGCTATCAGAAGCTGGAGCAATTCCGACAATCTTCTCACGAGTCGTAGGTGGGTAATTTTCATAGTTACCGTTAGGCCTACTTGACCTAAATACATTCCTTGACCTCTGGCCAACACTCGAGAAATTCCTATGTACAGCTCGATTCATCTGTTTCACGCTAGCCTTAAGCATAGGCCTATCACTATTTGCAAAACCTAAATTAGCCACTCCTGGTTGTAAACTACACCCAGCTTTAGGTTTACATAAATGTTCCGGTATTTTTTGAATTGCTTGCACAAAAGTCATCTTGTCATCTGAATGTGTGCTGTCTTTGTTTAAATATTGCCCACTAACCTTAAAACCCGGTAAGTTGTCAATTACTTCATTAATAGGCTCGCTGAATGTTACATTTTTACCAGGTTTAGGCTTAGACAGAAAGGATGAATTCTTGCTTGAATCACCAGAATTCATCGATTGTACTGAAGATGTTTGGCTAAATTTTTTGCTTGAATCAGCTACACTTGAATTTGAAATAGTTTCAATGAGTATAACATCAGTTTCAGGTCCCTGGTCACTCATTTCAATTTGCACATACATTTGTTTGTTATTTATCACTGGGTCCTCATAGTTCGCCTTAGTTACTACATTTGAAGAGCTTTGATTTAATTCCGGTTTAATCTCATTTTCACTGAAGGCCGATGAGCCCTTGGTGACGAGATCTAAGCCTACGTCAGTTTTGGATGAGTTAATTTGAACTGTAAGGTTAGAAAGGAGTACGCAATTCTTGAAGTTTTCCAAGGCCACTAATCGCTGATTGATGACAGTTTGATTGGTATTTATGTTCTCAAGTTCTTTAGAAAGTAAACCCATAGTTGTTTCAAGTTCACTTTTGACTTTTAACTCTGATTTATCTTGTCTGGAAACATGTGATTCCAGTACCTTATTAACCTCAACCTTGCACGTCTCACAATACCACAGTACTAATTCATCCAGTTTAGATATTTCTTCATAATCTTCTATTCTAATGTTTATACAAGTAATATGGAACCATTTACTACATAAACCTTCACACCATAATCCTTTTTGATTATTTCTAACTAATTTCTTGCACACACCACATTTACAATCCTCCTTACACGCCGCCAAGTCATGACGTCCCCCCACATGGCGGGGACGTCTTGCAAGCAAGATGACGCCATGTCATGACGTCCCCCCACATGGCGGGGACGTCTTGCAAGCAAGATGACGCCATGTCATGACGTCCCCCCACATGGCGGGGACGTCTTGCAAGCAAGATGACGCCATGTCATGGCGTCCCCCCACATGGCGGGGACGTCTTGCAAGCAAGATGACGCCATGTCATGACGTCCCCCCACATGGCGGGGACGTCTTGCAAGCAAGATGACGCCATGTCATGACGTCCCCCCACATGGCGGGGACGTCTTGCAAGCAAGATGACGCCATGTCATGACGTCCCCCCACATGGCGGGGACGTCTTGCAAGCAAGATGACGCCATGTCATGACGTCCCCCCACATGGCGGGGACGTCTTGCAAGCAAGATGACGCCATGTCATGACGTCCCCCCACATGGCGGGGACGTCTTGCAAGCAAGATGACGCCATGTCATGGCGTCCCCCCCCCCAGTAATAAAACTGTGTCAATTCATTCACCTCAACCCTTTTCATTCATCCCATAACTATTTAAGACCATAAGGTGTTTAATTTATTTAATTAGGCCTAATCAAGTTTACTTCAAGAAAATACAATTCAATAACGTGTCACTGTACCATCGTCTGCTAGTTCACCTCAAAACAGAACTCACAATATCAAATAAAAAGTTTAATAACTTCATCGATATAACAGCTCGAGACAGCAACTCAGCAAAACTAAAGACCTACAAATGAAAGAGAATTCGTTTCGGGAGTAATATCGGCTTTTCTAACGGTCCCCAGCCTGCCCAATGAATAGGCAACTAAAAATAAATTGCCACCGAAACCCAACTCGTAGACTTTTAGCGGGAACGAAACAGCGGCAGTCCAGTTTTAGATAGTCCAGTATACATTGGGTGACAGCAATTTTCATTAATATACATTGACTTTTATTTTAAAATAAATATTTTCAGCTCAGAAACATTTAGTACCTTAATTGTTTAACATTCAGGTAACGCAGTTTTTAACGAAATTATAAGAGTTACATTGTTTAAAATTTAGTTTGACACAAGTTTGTTGGATGTAAATAAAAAAACGTCTTACAACACTTAAAAATATATTTACACTTATACTGTATTTACATACAAGATGGTAAATATACAATAATGGTGGATAATGGCGATCGATTTCGGTTGGTCACACCAACCATCATCAGGCCCAATGAGAGACAAGTTTGTTGTTACGCAAACATAACCTCAATTTCCCGAGTTCTCGTTATGCTTTGTTCCGATGCTATAACGTATAACATCTGGAAATTACCATCCTGTAATGATCATTTCAGTAACGTTACAGGAGAGGTAAAGTGTGATAAATAAGTAATAACAGTAAGGCCCGCATTACACTATCAAATATTTTATAAAAGATTTATTTGACAAATCAAAATTTAAGTTTTTGTTTTGTAAATCAGCTGGCTTGAATTTTGATTGGTCAAATCAAATCTTTTATAAAAGATCTTTTACAAAACATTTGATAGTGTCATGCGGGCCTAATAGTAATGATAATAAATAATAGTATTTATCAAAACAATTTAAAAAATTTAACTCATAATCTCAATCAACTTATTTTACTTCAATTTCCAACAAAATGGTAACACCTTTACCTCTCCAGTAACGTTACTGAAATGAGCGTTGCCGGGTGGTAATATTTTTATTATACTATTATCACTATAAATTTGTTATTTCACTATATTTAATTAATGATTAATTAATCATTGTCTTCTTTACATTAAATATTTGATCATTTACATATTTTATTGTTGTTTTTGTTCATTTTAAAAGCGTTACCAGATTGTATCTGCTCCATTTGAAAAAAAGGAAAAAAATAGCAAATGAAAAAATTTAGCTCTGCTGGTGTAAAAATTAATCTACTGCAGTATAAAGTTTAATTTTGGTCATAAAAAATATATTTATAATTATTTTTATTTTTTCATTTTTTTACTTGTAATTAATACATTTTGTGAGATCTCCCCTATACTGTACTCATATACAAGACGGTAAATATACATACAAGATGGAAAATGGCGATCGATTTCGGTTGTCACACCAACCATCATCAGGCCCAATGAGAGACAGCAATAAGCGAATGAGACAGTCTCTCATTGGGCCTGATGATGGTTGGTGTGACCAACCGAAATCGATCATCATTTTCCATCTTGTATGTATATTTACCGTGTTGTATTTGAGTACAGTATAAGTGTAATAGTATATTACGCAACTAGTGCGGGAAGGTGTTTACGTGCGTGCATGATAGTGGGAATTTCATGCGAGCAACGTAAACACCTTCCCGGAGGAGTTGCGTACGATAGTTTCGCGACACTACCAGCAACAAGTATACAGGGTAAGTAAAAAACAACACTTCTATAAAAGTTAAAAGATTTAAAAAATATTAATGAAACTGTAGAGATAAAATACGATCAAAACTATATTTATCTGTGTGGAAGAGGTAACAAAAAGCGTTATCTCAGCTGGTCAGCGACCGAGTAAGCCTTTCTAGGAATACGTCTTATCGTCACACAGACGGCAACAATTGAAATAATACTGCTCTTTATTAACTTATCGCTATTAACTGTACGTAGTCGCAACTTGGGAAACCAGTTTATTTAGAATTGAGATATGGTCATCGTAGTTACAATGTGTATGTTGAGTTTTTGTATAATGTATGTAAATTGTGTGATATACCATTTTTTTCTTGAGTTAGCAACATTGAGCATTTACCGCACTCGTGCGGTAAATGCTCAATGCAAACTCTTTACCGCACTCCAGCTGATTTGTTACCTCACTACAGCTGATATTTGCCGTACTCTTTTGTAAACGGCGACTTCCCACACTGAAACGGAAGCGGAAATCGGCCACTTACTAGAGTAGTGTTGCGAAAATATATTTTAAGTGTTGTAAGACGTCTTTTATTTATATCCAGTACATAAAACAAAACGTATCATGCTAATCAAGAAGTTATTTACTTGATGTACTTGTCTTATAGCAAGTTTTCAACTACCTGCTGAGTTTTAAATAAATATCACTGTGTGATAGTATGTCACCCCGAACAGAATAATAAAGGGAAATCGTACTTGTTATACAGGGTGTCCAACTTAACTGTGCCACCATTGGTATCTCAGAAACTGTTGGATTTAGAGGAAACTTTAAATGGGGGACTTCACCTACTTTTTTAAGACATTCAAGAATATGAATTCAGTTTTCTTCTAAATGACCGCCATTTTCCAATATGGCGGACAACTTTGATTTTTCTTATGGATCAGCCATTCAAGATGGCGGATAGTTAAAATACTCCTTATTTCAGTGAGTTTTAAAGTTGAAATTTAGTGTAAAACACAGTTCAAGTATATAAATTTCATTTTTTGATGAGTGTGTGTACACATTTTGTGATTAACTATCTATCAACACTGGAGACAAACTGATAAAAACACAGCTTAAAGGTAAAGAGTCGGGTTTTCCTGTACTGGGCAATTGAAACCATTGAACATTGGAATTGTCTACCTGCCCGAATGAACTGGTCAAGGTCAAACAGCTGATAACAGAAGGCCAATCAACCCATCTGTCAATCTAGTCCATGCTACTTTGTTTACAGACATTTATTATCTGAGCTGATCCTGCATTTAATAATTTAATACAAAATTTGAGAAAAATAAAATTTTTTAATGATAATTTTGGTTTATTATTTTTATTTTTAACAGAGACTCAATAAAAAACTTGAAAAGTTTGTGCTGGTGGTGAATTGAGTAGCCACTTATAGCCACTTTAAATATTATAAAGATAATATTATTTAATATTTTATGCTGTTTCACACATGAGAATTGTTTACTTTGCTGAAACAATTTTTTATGGCTGCTAATGGCTGCTAAAATGGCTACTAATTGTAAATACAAAATAGGTGACAAAATTTTTGCAAAATTGAGAGGTTACCCTCACTGGCCTGCTAACATAACGGACATTGATACATCAAAAAAGTTACCTAAGTATAGTGTAAAGTTTTATGGTACAGGAGAGACTGCTATTGTAAACGAAAAAATGTGTGTTTATATTTAGAGAATAACTCTATACATGGGGCAAATAAAACAAAGGATAAGAACTTTTCAAAGGCGCTGAAGGAAATAGAAAAAAGCTTTAGTAAAAATGTTTCAGTATCAAAAGAGGACACTAGCTTGACACAACAAAGCCAATTAACAGCCCCAAATATGATTTCATTGATCACGGACACCCCAAATGCTTGCAGCAGTCCAAACAAAATTCAGACCTCATCTGATGAATCAATCTTATTGGTGGAAAATGTCAATAATCACACTGAGAAACAGGTTTTTGTCAGTGAGCTCTTAGGGCCAAACTGGATATCAGATAACATAATTCGCAAATACTTTGATATCCTGAATGAAAAAATTCTTTCAGACACAGGACTTTTTTGTTTAAATCCAGTTGTTTGTCATGCTATTAAAGTTTTGGAAGACTACCATTTTTTATTGGAGGACTTAAGTATTGGCAACGCTAAAGTCTTATTTATCCCGATAAATGACCGGATTGAAATGGTTGAAGAGGAAGTAATCCACAGTATGATCAGTGCAGATTGCCTAGATTTGGAACTTAAGGGGAAGAAACTAGGTACACACTGGAGTTTACTGGTTTTTGAAGCATCATCCTCATCATTCTTACACATTGACTCTTTAAGCAATTATAATAAAAAAGCAGCTTCCCTGACAGCAGAAAAACTTTATTCTTTCCTGAAGGGACAAAAGAAGGACTTTGATTCTTACTTCAAAGAACTTCAGTCCCCCAAAAAGAAAAACTCATTCGATTGTGGTATGTTTTTGATTTCTTTGACAGAGCTCATTATTGATGTAAAATTAAATCAATGCAGTGTGAACCTATCAGACATGTTAAAGTTAACCAGTTTCACAGAAGTTGACATGATAAATAAAAGATCTCAAATTGCATATATTTTGTTGAACCACGCTAGCATAAAGGATCAAACAATGTCATCATTGATGCTGAAATTTATGGGAAAATCAAAATATGAAGTAAAATTTAAAAGTAAACACACAAATACAAGTAATCAAATAACAACTATATCTAACAAATTTTCAGTCCTCAGCAATAGCGAAGATCTGACTTCAACCTACCCTAACATAACAGAGGTTAAAGCTAAAGGAAGTGGAAAGAAAAGCACAATGGTAAAAGAAAAGAAAACTTCACCTGTTAGACAAAACAGTAAACCTGAAAAAATAAGTTCAGAAAATAAACATCTGCCAGATTTGTCACCTAACACGACCGAAAACACATTCAATAAAGACAAAAATGTCTGCATTTATGCTGACAGCCATGGGAGATGTCTACACCGAATCATGCCTCATATGCTACCATCAAATGACAAACTCTATGTAAATACTTCACCTGGAGCTCCTCTGGAGTACATAATGCAGAATGCAGACGTTGACATCGAAAAAATGCAGGATAGTGATGTAACAGTCATTATAGCGGGTTCTAACAGTATTGGTCAGATGCTAAACAAAAACTGTGACCCGGCTGACAAAATACCAGAGATTTTTGAACATTTTTTACCTTTGTAAGCAACACATCCTTTCTTTGAAGCAAAACTTAAATAGCACATTGAGTCTTTTATTTTTTAAATGATTTATGTATCCCTGAATCTATTCTACGACTGATGTATTTCTCAATAGTCAATAGCAGAATTGATTATGGGTTAACTTTCTGGGGCAGTGCTTACAATGTAAATACTAGACCTATCTTTATTTTACAAAAACGATTCATCAAATTAATTTCAAAGAAGTCCAGAACAGAAGCATCATTTCTATTACTTATTCGTACAAATGTTCTTCCTTTGAAGTATATGTTTGTGTACAAGGTACTTAAACTTTTTTACAAAAGAAGTGGAAATTTTTTTCAAAACAGAAATAATTACAGAAACTGATTAAGAAATGAAAATGAAAATGAAATTAAAAAATTAACACCATTCTATACCGCGTCCTAATAATATTTCACGATGAACTTCCAATTTTTAGCTCCGAGAAGGTACAATAAATTACCTTTAGAAATAAAAAATTCACGCAATTCTCTAATTTTCAATCCAAAACTGCGCAGGTGGTTGTTAAGTTTTGAAAACATTGATTTCTTGCTCAAAATTGAAGCTTAATATATTAAATAGTTAAAAAATGTTAGTACCTGAAATTTTTTAATAGCACCTTATAAATTTTTATTGGCACCTTAAATGTCTTAAAAGAGCAAAAGTACATTGGAAGAATAAAAGTCTTTTATTTTCATTTTAACACTCCGCAATGATAGTAGGGAATATTGTCAAATATCTAAGTAGCCTAGCTGTCCAGAGAGCTGATAACTTATCTGAAGAGCGTGAACGGAACCTCTAAACAGGCTTTGCCTCAGAGGTCCTAAATTTTTTCGAAACATTGATTTGTTTATTTAACTTTAGTTTACTGTTTGCCTCTTATATAAGATTGTTCTTGTTTTAAAGAGGATCTTTTATTTATTTTATAAGTTTAAAAATATATTTTGTTTTGGAAATATGTAATGTTAGTAGTTAAGTTTAACCAATTTTTGTCTATGTAATGGCATGTAATGTTTTGAAAAAATAAATATATTCTTATTCTTATACCTTAGTAAATGGCCTTGAGGTGTCAAAATATTTCGTTTTTACACTGTACGCGTTTCGGACGCACTACTGTCCATCATCAGCAGCGTCTTGTATATAGTTGAAAGCCCATGATTTAATGGTTGTCACACACACACATGTTGACGGAACGAAGAACATTTACAAATTTGAAAGTGCATCTGTAAATGTAATTTGTAAATGTACTTCGTTCCTCCACGGGACCGAGCCCAGGCCGAATAACGATTTGGCCGGATAATGCAACCTATTATGAAAACGTTAATTTGTGTTGTACGCTAATATTACGCTAAGTAGTAATACATAGCTAGTGAATTAAGACCTAAGTAGAGCTTTAAGTCGCCTTTTTTGGCTTTTTGGATTGTTTCAAAAATACATATGTTAGTAAAATCTACACTAAAAATCACTGGGAACACTAATTGATCTCGTTTCACCCATGGTTTTGAATTAATGAAATCATTTCTCGATTCGGCGGTATGTGCTACCGTCTTTGCTTTCATCTGTATGCCTGTCATATGCCTACAATGAGATTTGACAAAACAAAACAATTAAAACATTGGATACATAATAAACAACAGTTTAGAAGTTAATAGCCCAACTGAGTAAAGTACACATAGCAGGAAAAACTATTGGCTCAAGTTCACTATTGCCAAATTCAGGAGGATTCTACTTGCTACATTCGGCGAGCGATTCGCCGCGTGAGGTCATGAGGGGGTTTAGACGAGTCTCTCTAGACGTACCAGTATACACGTTCGCATTAGCCTAGATCATTCTGGTTGTTTGTAGTAAACTGGAGCTACAAAATAGAGGGATAGTAAAACGTTAACAAACACAGAGATAATCAGAGGGAATATGCAAGCGTGAGGAATATATTTCGAATTTCGATATAGGCTTCTGAGAAGCGGCCGGATAAACCGAGGACCGATAAAACCGAGGCCGGATATGAGGGGTTCTACTGTAATTTAATTTCAAATCAGTTACGTGTTGATAGTTTAATAATGTATTGGGAGTATATTTCCAGATGCAGGCTGTTTCACGGGCGTGTTTAGGCTTCGCCTCATGTGATGTCAAAATGACGTAGGCGTTTTTTCTGGGAGGCATGAATCTCGAGGGCACAAATCACATGTTGGTACTAGTAATTTATTAAAGTGTTATTTTCACATTTCGTAATGGTTACAGATTCTTCAACACGAGAGACTCCGAGAGCTACAATGTCGCTATCAACGCTCCCAGAGGAGGTGTTGGAGCTGATTCTTCTCCACGTGAACACAAAAGACGTTCCGAGTGTGTTGTCAGCGTTGGAACGTCAGGCCAGTGAGGCGTTCTGGAGGAGACTTTGTCTGCAAAACGGTTACGAAAAGTTATCTGATGGGGAAGACACCTGGAAGGAAGTTGTTCTCAGGACTTTGGCTTGGTTCAAGGGGCCTTACTCTAAAAGAGAATATGATATAAGAGAATTAACTGATGGTGAATTCCAGTACCAATACAGTGTTAATCTTAGAGGGAATAAGTTAATGTTTCAGAAAAATGATGACCTTTTAATAACAGATGTTGAAAACCCAAATATATTACTTCAAAAACTGAAGGGTGTAACTATTCAATACTTTCAAGATCACAAAAATCAGAGTAGGAAAAGATTGCTTCTTAAACCTCACTCCATTTCTTCTTTGTTTATCATTTACCACCTGAAAAAAGACTGTTTCAAAGAAACATTCACTTGGAATAATGAACCTTACTATTGGCCTCCTCTTGTTTTAACCGATGATTATTTTATCATTCGTAAGTCGGACATAATTGTAGTGCACTTAGACGATAAGCAACAATTTTCAATTGAGACTTTGCCCGATGAGAGGGTAGACAATCTCTGGCTGACAGGTCAGGTATTGAGCGTTTTAGCTGTAGACGACACCGACCATCGCTTGAGGAGGTTCGACATCGTGACAAGAAATTGGTTGGATGGCATTGTGCTCTACGGAGGGGTAAAATGGCTCGAGATTTTACTTAAAATAAACCAAAAATTTATTCTGAGCTCGTGTTTTCCAATATGGTCACTTGAAGATGAAAATGACAATGATCAAATTAAAATCTGGTCGATAGGAGATAACTTAACACAACTACCTATCTCAACTCGATTGACAAAAGAGCAAATGAAGCAAGCCATACTCGAGGCCAACTATTTCATATATTCATCATCCCGTTCAATTTTCATACTGGATCTGGACAAACCGGACGAAACGGGAAAAATAGTTCAGTGCGATGAGGGTTGCCTCGGAAAGCGGATAGTTGCGAGTTTCTTGCTGCTGTCTTACACAAATGGTTTCAAACTGGTCGACTTTAAAAAGGCTTCGTATGTGCGAGAAGTTATTTTCGACGATGGATTCAGTCACAGTTACTTCGAGGTTAATGACTACTTGTACATCGCATACGGAATGTCCAGTGTGCTACAAGTGTACGACTTTAGAGCAGGGAGTGAAGAAGTGGAGTGCGTATTTACAAACTTCTTCGTATTCTATATTTTTTATTCTTCGTGTATTCGTTTATCTGTGATTTTATCCAACACTGTTTCATATCCAGTGTCAAACGACAACAAGAAAAGAAGAATGAGAGAGCAACTCCAAAGTCATCAATATAGCCATTACCAGCTGACTTTGCAACTCAGCTACAAACTTCATCCAACAGCTGATTGTAAAAATGTACTCTTGCCAGTCCCACAATGCAATGCAACTTGGTTAACCTATAAACCGTGTCTGCACTACTTATTAAGTAGGATGGAATTAATTGTTTTTGCACAGTTGCAGATTTTATTTGATTACCAGCTGAATAATACATGAAGGTAAGTAGGTAATTACATTAATGGGATACATATATAAATTGTTATTAAATTGCAATTCTGAAGGAAGGTTGATTTACTTGCATCCAAACCAAGGCCACACAATATGGTATGAGGTTCATATATGATCTTCTGCCTTTACAGGTTATGTTTATAATACTTATTAATTGTCTATATGTTTTGCCCAGGTTTAGTGGTTGCCTGTCATTTGACCGAATTGATAGTTGTTCGCCGCGACACTTGCCCACTTTTAAAAAATAAAATAAAATAAAAAATAAAAGCTTGAATCTTCTGGTTGAATTGATAATTTGTCGTCATGACATTTCCCCAACTTTTTAAATATTAATATTATTAATTAAATAAATTACTGAAGCCACTTGTTCGAATTGATACTTGTTCGCTGACAGTTGTCCGACTTTATAAAAATATTATGTATGAAATAAGTTTTGCTGTCAGTACTCAGTTTAGGTTTCGGTAATCCGATATCAACTATCAACCTATCGTGTTTAACTCAACTGATGTACAGTTTCAACAACCGTCAGTGAGTCAGTAATGAAGAAGAAACATCGATAACAGACAATAATCGAAACCATTGTCGATTATATTTATTGATTCTCTTACAAACATTAAAACATTCTAAACATATATAATAAAACTGAAATTAAACTAAACATAATAAAGCGACCCAAAAACTAAGTATCGAACTTCGACTATCGGTAGATCATTCAATATTGTTTTCTTAGAAATCTTACATTAAATCGTCTGCTGTAGGAACGAACGGCAGAAGATCAGATATGAAACTCGTACCCACAATATTAGGTATTTTCACCCACACTGATGGCTGTGATTCTGATTGTCAATGACAAAACGAAAATATAAACTTGGATCCAGTTACCGTATTTACTGGATTGTACACATTTTTATGAGAACCCAATGTGCAATGATTAGTTTGTTTATTATTTAGGCTTAGGCCTTACATGTCAATGACAACATGGCTTGTTTTATAGCAATTTACGATTTTTATAGCCTAGGTGGTTTTATAATTTACTATTTCTGATTAATAGCAATTTACAATGTAGATGGCCTATGCAGTGAAATATCATTTTGGCTGTATTGTATTGGGTCCTTTTTCATATCATTCAATGTACCTCTTAGAAGACTCTTACAAAAAAAACTGATTCAAAGTACTGTATATATTTACCTTTGTAAGCAACACATCCTTTCTTTGAAGCAAAACTTAAATAGCACATTGAGTCTTTTATTTTTTTAATGATTTATGTATCCCTGAATCTATTCTACGACTGATGTATTTCTCAATAGTCAATAGCAGAATTGATTATGGGTTAACTTTCTGGGGCAGTGCTTACAATGTAAATACTAGACCTATCTTTATTTTACAAAAACGATTCATCAAATTAATTTCAAAGAAGTCCAGAACAGAAGCATCATTTCTATTACTTATTCGTACAAATGTTCTTCCTTTGAAGTATATGTTTGTGTACAAGGTACTTAAACTTTTTTACAAAAGAAGTGGAAATTTTTTTCAAAACAGAAATAATTACAGAAACCGATTAAGAAATGAAAATGAAAATGAAATTAAGAAATTAACACCATTCTATACCGCGTCCTTATAATATTTCACGATGAACTTCCAATTTTTAGCTCCGAGAAGGTACAATAAATTACCTTTAGAAATAAAAAATTCACGCAATTCTCTAATTTTCAATCCAAAACTGCGCAGGTGGTTGTTAAGTTTTGAAAACATTGATTTCTTGCTCAAAATTGAAGCTTAATATATTAAATAGTTAAAAAATGTTAGTACCTGAAATTTTTTAATAGCACCTTATAAATTTTTATTGGCACCTTAAATGTCTTAAAAGTGCAAAAGTACATTGGAAGAATAAAAGTCTTTTATTTTCATTTTAACACTCCGCAATGATAGTAGGGAATATTGTCAAATATCTAAGTAGCCTAGCTGTCCAGAGAGCTGATAACTTATCTGAAGAGCGTGAACGGAACCTCTAAACAGGCTTTGCCTCAGAGGTCCTAAATTTTTTCGAAACATTGATTTGTTTATTTAACTTTAGTTTACTGTTTGCCTCTTATATAAGATTGTTCTTGTTTTAAAGAGGATCTTTTATTTATTTTATAAGTTTAAAAATATATTTTGTTTTGGAAATATGTAATGTTAGTAGATAAGTTTAACCAATTTTTGTCTATGTAATGGCATGTAATGTTTTGAAAAAATAAATATATTCTTATTCTTATACCTTAGTAAATGGCCTTGAGGTGTCAAAATATTTCGTTTTTACACTGTACGCGTTTCGGACGCACTACTGTCCATCATCAGCAGCGTCTTGTATATAGTTGAAAGCCCATGATTTAATGTTTTGATTAGGATTTTTGCGGACATTTGCCATCACTGGTTAGTAAAAAACAAGTTTCACGACGTTTCGGGATCTGGAATCTGATCCCGTCTTCAGGTGGAAGAAAACCTAGAACATAACAAGATTAGTAACACATAGCCAGGAAAACCTGGAGAAAAACACAGCTAAAACAGAGAACTGTAAAAGCAGTCACGAAAATAATAAGCTGAAAAGAAAAACAATACACAAAATAACACAGGAATCACAAGTATCAAGAATCACCAGGCAGGAGAGAGCACGTCCACACCCAATCAGAGCTGAGCTGAGACTGGTGGGAGGAAAGCAAATGGCGGCGGCAACGGAAATGGCGGCGCCCACAGCCAACCAAAACACGGCGCGCTACCGGTGGCGAAAACCTGAAACAGAGACATGTGATATGCAAATTCCGTGTGTCTGTTTGTGTTTTGTTAGTTAATTCTTAACCTGATTTTGCCCCTTGGCCTTGCTACGGGTTAACATGTTGTGAGAATTTTGAACAGAATTGTTAGTAATTACCCTATTTTCTGACACTTTATTTTCCCTGTCTTTCAATTCTTTGTTTAATATTGGTAGCCATACTGGCCTTATTTCAAGTAAAGATTGACTGATTGGTTGGTCTACTAGTTTTATGTATGAAGCTTCAATTAGTTTTCTTTTGAAAAAATGAGGTACGCGGTGTACTATTTTTGCTTCGTCAAAATTCATATGGTGATTTTCAGACCAGCAGTGTTGAGCAATTTTTGATTTATCCACTAAGCCCTTCCTCGTGTTATCTTTGTGTTCTTTGATTCTAACATTTAAAGGTCTTTTTGTCTCGCCATAATACGGCCTAGAGCAACTATTGCAGTTTATTCTGTAAACATAGTTTTTTGATCCCTGAGTGCCATTTTTTGGTTTGGTTTTTACGAGACATTGCCTAAGAGTGTTTTGTGTCCTAAACGCGGTTCTAACTTTGAACTTCCTAGCAACTCTTCTAATTTTTTCCGATAATCCCGGCACATAAGGGATTGACATAGGAACGAATTTTTCAGTGTTTTCTGACTCATTCTGTTTAGCCCTACGGGTTTTGCACTTTCTTATTACGGATTGAGGGTATCCATTCTTAGCCAAATCTTGCTCTACGTTTTTGATTTCCTGATTTAATCCATCTTGATTTGAGCAAATGCTCTTTGCTCTGTCAAATAGTGAGTAAGCTACCCCTTCTTTGACAGATTTTTGATGGTTTGATTGAAAATTTAAGTACTGCCCTGTGTGTGTCTTTTTTCTGAAAACAGTTGTCCTAAGCGTGTCCCTATCCTTTTCTACGCACACATCCAAAAATGCTAGTTTGTTTTGGACTTCCTCTTCCATTGTTAGGCGGATGGAAGGAGAAATACTGTTAAGAAGCCCTAAAAAGTCTTTTAGTTCATCGTCTCCATGCGGAAATACCACGAAGGTGTCATCGACGTACCTCCACCAAATCTTCGGTTTGAGTTGAGCCAAACCTTAAAAATAATCGAGTCTCGGCTCGAAAAAGATGAAAGTCTAACTGAACGTACTAAACTTCCTGTTAACGTCATTATGGAACTGCTTGAATTATGCACTCAATGTAACTATTTTGAACTAGAGGGTAAATTATACCGTCAAGATGAGGGGATGGCCATGGGGTCGCCATTGTCGCCTATCTTTGCTAATATCTTTATGGAGGAGTTTGAGCAAAAGGCTTTGTCTTTGGCTCAACTCAAACCGAAGATTTGGTGGAGGTACGTCGATGACACCTTCGTGGCAATTGATAAATCAAAAATTGCTCAACACTGCTGGTCTGAAAATCACCAGATGAATTTTGACGAAGCAAAAATAGTACACCGCGAACCTCATTTTTTCAAAAGAAAACTAATTGAAGCTTCATACATAAAACTAGCAGACCAACCAATCAGTCAATCTTCACTTGAAATAAGGCCAGTATGGCTACCAATATTAAACAAAGAATTGAAAGACAGGGAAAATAAAGTGTCAGAAAATAGGGTAATTACTAACAATTCTGTTCAAAATTCTCATAACATGTTAACCCGTAGCAAGGCCAAGGGGCAAAATCAGGTTAAAAATTAACTAACAAAACACAAACAGACACACGGAATTTGCATATCACATGTCTCTGTTTCAGGTTTTCGCCACCGGTAGCGCGCCGTGATTTGGTTGGCTGTGGGCGCCGCCATTTCCGTTGCCGCCGCCATTTGCTTTCCTCCCACCAGTCTCAGCTCAGCTCTGATTGGGTGTGGACGTGCTCTCTCCTGTCTGGTGATTCTTGATACTTGTGATTCCTGTGTTATTTTGTGTATTGTTTTTCTTTTCAGCTTATTGTTTTCGTGACTGCTTTTACAGTTCTCTGTTTTAGCTGTGTTTTTCTCCAGGTTTTCCTGGCTATGTGTTACTAATCTTGTTATGTTCTAGGTTTTCTTCCACCTGAAGACGGGATCAGATTCCAGATCCCGAAACGTCGTGAAACTTGTTTTTTACTAATCAGTGATGGCAAATGTCCGCAAAAATCCTAATCAAAATATAAAATCACCATCACCAACAATGAATTTCAAAAAAAGGAATGATTTAATGGTTGTCACACACACACATGTTGACGGAACGAAGAACATTTACAAATTTGAAAGTGCATCTGTAAATGTAATTTGTAAATGTACTTCGTTCCTCCACGGGACCGAGCCCAGGCCGAATAACGATTTGGCCGGATAATGCAACCTATTATGAAAACGTTAATTTGTGTTGTACGCTAATATTACGCTAAGTAGTAATACATAGCTAGTGAATTAAGACCTAAGTAGAGCTTTAAGTCGCATTTTTTGGCTTTTTGGATTGTTTCAAAAATACATATGTTAGTAAAATTTACACTACAAATCACTGGGAACACTAATTGATCTCGTTTCACCCATGGTTTTGAATTAATGAAATCATTTCTCGATTCGGCGGTATGTGCTACCGTCTTTGCTTTCATCTGTATGCCTGTCATATGCCTACAATGAGATTTGACAAAACAAAACCAATTAAAACATTGGATACATAATAAACAACAGTTTAGAAGTTAATAGCCCAACTGAGTAAAGTACACATAGCATAGGTTGATAGTTGATATCGGATTACCGAAACCTAAACTGAGTACTGACAGCAAAACTTATTTCATACATAATATTTTTATAAAGTCGGACAACTGTCACAGCGAACAAGTATCAATTCGAACAAGTGGCTTCAGTAATTTATTTAATTAATAATATTAATATTTAAAAAGTTGGGGAAATGTCATGACGACAAATTATCAATTCAACCAGAAGATTCAAGCTTTTATTTTTTATTTTATTTTATTTTTTAAAAGTGGGCAAGTGTCGCGGCGAACAACTATCAATTCGGTCAAATGACAGGCAACCACTAAACCTGGGCAAAACATATAGACAATTAATAAGTATTATAAACATAACCTGTAAAGGCAGAAGATCATATATGAACCTCATACCATATTGTGTGGCCTTGGTTTGGATGCAAGTAAATCAACCTTCCTTCAGAATTGCAATTTAATAACAATTTATATATGTATCCCATTAATGTAATTACCTACTTACCTTCATGTATTATTCAGCTGGTAATCAAATAAAATCTGCAACTGTGCAAAAACAATTAATTCCATCCTACTTAATAAGTAGTGCAGACACGGTTTATAGGTTAACCAAGTTGCATTGCATTGTGGGACTGGCAAGAGTACATTTTTACAATCAGCTGTTGGATGAAGTTTGCAGCTGAGTTGCAAAGTCAGCTGGTAATGGCTATATTGATGACTTTGGAGTTGCTCTCTCATTCTTCTTTTCTTGTTGTCGTTTGACACTGGATATGAAACAGTGTTGGATAAAATCACAGATAAACGAATACACGAAGAATAAAAAATATAGAATACGAAGAAGTTTGTAAATACATACCTTTTCTATAGTATAAAACCCGATTGGCGTTCCTCTATGTCTGTGTTATTCGACGAAGGCTACAACTCTCACTGATCAGCTGTTTGTTGTTGGTTGTGACAGTCGTCTTCCCTCACCTACATGATTGTGAATTTGTAAGTATAACAATTTTGTTTTTATAGTAATCTTTACTTATTTAATACGCTGGGGTTTTTTTGTGATCATTACTCCTCCTAAACTACTGGGCCGATTTTAATAATTAAGGTGTCCTTGGAAAGAGCTTGGCGTGAAGTTTTGCAGGAAATAAAACTTAAAAAGGTTTGACTACAGGGAAGAGCCATAGGCGCCCTTAAAGTTTCATATTAGTCCATAAGATTTAACATGGGAATAGAAAATTTCAAATAAAGCAGCTGATTGGAGCAAACAGTTTTTCAGCAATGCCATTTGTTGTTAATAGAATGGAAACCTTACCATGCATTTAAGACATGCATGTTTTAAGAAAAGCAGCATTGTTCTTCTGGGACTAAAACCCAAGATGGCGGGAAGTACTGCAGACTCTAAAGCAGTTGTAGTTTTAACATAATCCTTGCACCAAGTTCGTTCATCGGGTTGCAAAACTCAAAAGCTCAATATTTTTCTTCCAGTTTTGAGTGAGTCGGTGGCGCTGTTGGTAGCGTACTCGGCTTCGGAACTGTGGCCTCAAAGCGTCGCAGGTTCGAGACTCGGGCTTTCGCATACTTGTAGCAGTACTGTTCACCCTTGTACTGTACCGGCTCACTCCTTGCTTTTGGTCGATTACGTCCACGCACAGATTAATAGTCTATGTGGACGGAGCATAGATAAGGTTAAAAAGAGCCCGCCACCCTATTTATTTTTAAGGGGTTTTCAAAAAATAAAACAGCTATAACGAAATAAATTATATTTACGAAATATACAACAATAAATAAATTAACATCACATTTTAAAACACTCGAGGGCGGACTAGACTCAGTGATGCCCCTTCTTGAAACCCCACTTCTTCCCCTTCTTGTGGCCGCCCTTCTTCCCGTAGTCCTCCTTGTGGGCGTGGTGCTCCTCGTGCCCCTTCTTGCCCTTGTGCCCCTTGTGCTCGTCCTCGTAGTGCCCCTTCTTGTGGTGCCCCTTCTTGCCGTGGTGGTCGTCGTGGTAGGCGGACTTGTGGTGGCCGCCCTTCTTGTGCTTGCCCTCCTTCTTGGCGTGGTGTCCGTGGAAGGCGCCGTGCTTGCTGTGCTTCCCTCCCTTGTGGTAGTCGTCGTAGAACTTGTGCTCCTTGTGGTACTCGTCCTTGTGGAATTTGTTGTGGTATCTGTAAAAGTTGAGTTGTATAAATCGTGTTGGAGAGAAATTAGGGGAGATTTTAGTTTTTTTATTCAGAATGTTGAGGTAACGGGAGGAACATATAATCAGTAATGTTGACTTTTAGTTCCTCCTTATCAAAAGTGGAACTATAGTTAACTTTTTTAAATTAAACTTTTCAAATACTTAAAGGAAACTCAATCTAAAAGAGAATTAAATCCTTAGAGATATTTGATTTCCGAATCCTGTTTGAAAGCAGCAAGAATAAGTTCCAAATAAAATGTTTGGTGAGTTTATTATGGCGTTTTCTTTTCTGCAAAATTAGTATCGAAAAGAAAAACAGGAACTTAAGGTTTATCTTGGAGGCAAAATAAATGGTCCAGTTTTTATCATTTCACTACAAAAAGGAAGAAAAAATAAACTGGTTCAAAGCCGAGCGTTTTCTGTAAAAGTCAATCGGTTTCAAAGATACCTATGCAATTTTTAGCACTACACGGCTACAGTCAGAAATAAAGTAGAGAGTGAACTCATGGAGTTATGAGGAAGTGCTACGTTCGTCTTCCACATCAAAGTTAGTTTTTCAATAAGTTTAATGGAAACACCGCGGGTGATCCTGACCGGTCCGCGGCTCTAGCAAAAATTAATTTTATCATAACCATCCTGTTTCAATATTGCTTCATATTTTTTTAACTTTTACTGATAAAATGTTTTATTATTTTTTATTATTTTATCATAATAATACAATTATACATGCTTATGGTAGTTTTACTGACTTTTGATGTTTGTGATTGAAGAAATATGCTAACCTATTTTTCACGAAAGTGTTAATTAAATAATTTAGACTGGTGGCAAGTTTTTAACGGCTGGCATTAGAAAACTCTAACTTCAGTCATATAATTATTCCATTTACTGCATTTCGTAAATAATGTTTTCAAAATTATATTTATCAAGCTATGACGACTTTACTATTTAGTCTGTTGGTAAACATCACCTATAAAAGTAATTCTTTTGTTGAAGTGCTAAATTGGTTGGGAGTATTTCTAATTTAACTGTCTAAAACTTCCATCTTTAAAGTTTAAAACCCTTCTCTTGTATAGATTTAATTACCGAAATGTGCAGATTTATATCTTCTGATTCATGGAATTACAAAATAAATTATTCCTCAATTTTCTTTTTTAAGAGAGGAAGTAAAATTAATATCCACGGCTGCCACTGTCCAAGATTTATCTCAAAATTAATTTTATATTATATTTAGTAATTTACAGTTCATGTGCACTTATATAAACAAAGCAAATAGACAAAAACTACTTGTTACTAAGTTTTGATATTGACCTCTATTTCATCGAGCAATAACTTAATTAATTGCAGAATCGAACTAAATAAATATTCCTGTAAAGTAGTTTAACTAGAACTGGGTCAACAGCACAAAGATAATGGCGGTATTTTCATTTAAATCTGCTATTATCAAATTAGCTGCCAATCTTATTAGCTAATGTGCTTTAATTATTATTATTGTTCACTAAAATGCGTTTAACCTCAATTATTGTCTTTATTCAATAGTTTAGGTCAAGAGGTTTAGATTTTCTTATGACAATTATTGTAATCCTGAATTATTACAAGTAATAAATCAACTTATTTAGCGTGAACATGTTATAGCATGGTAATGTTTGACATTTTTACTGAGCATCAATTAACAAGATATTAAGTATAAAGGCCTACTTCTAATATATATGTTAAGTCCATATATATTATGAGTAGGCCTATATGCTTAATATCTTGTTTTATTTACTGTTCCGGACTAACGTTTTCTATAGAGCTTAGGAATTGCTGTTTTAAAATGAAGAATTCCAATGTTATTAACGGTAACCTCAATTATTATGAAATATAATATTGTAAATTGGTTTTAAAATAATTTGAAATGTTCGTTCCATGTTTTATGTGTGTTATTTTTCTTCTTTACAACCTCTGTTTTGTAGTAATCTAAATTCTCTACACTTCTAAAAAGGATGGAGAAGCAGTTTAGAAAGCTTGAGTATGTTTCAAGGATCACAAGTCTGACAACTAGGTAATCACATATTCAATTACACATCGTCAAACTATTTTGATATCAATGTTGAACATTAAGATGTGCAAAGTTACTTCATATCTGCCCACTTAGACTAGTCCAAGTATTTTAATTCTAAGTTTTTCCCCTTAAAGGGACGAATAAAGGATGAATGGTTAAGCTAAGATAAACAATATAAAATGAAATGTCTGTAGAAAGCTATAGGTTTCCTTCATGTATAAACAATTATAAACTGGTACGGTAATAGACGTATGCAACTAAATAGTCATGTTATTGCTTCTAAAACGGCAGACTTTCCCTCTAGTACTGTGGCCGCAGACTCACCCTTCAGTTTTGTGGCAGAAGACTCACCCTTTATAAGGCTCACCATTTAATCTTTTGGCCACAGAATCACCCTTTTGTTTTGTGGCAGAATATTCACTCTTTAATCTTGTGGCCGTAGACTTACCCTTTAGTCTTGTGGCCCTTCTTGTGGCCGCCCTTCTCGCCGTACTTGGCCGCCTTGTGGCCCTTCTCGCCCTTGTGGTGGTGGCCGTACTTCTCGTGCTCGTCATGGTACTTCTTCTTGTGGCCGCCGTGGTCGCTGTAGAACCCGCTGTGCTTGTCCTTCCCGTGCTTCCCGTGGTCGCCCTTGTCGAAGTGGTGCTTCGTCTTGTACCCTTGCGACAACAAAAACAATCCCATTGTTCACTGTCTGTGGTATTTACAAAAATCTTGACACTACAAATCAATTTCATACTTGGGAAATTTATATAAAACTTTTTCTGGTGGATGAAAACTAATTATTATTCAATCATGAGATGTAAAAAATTAATAATCAAAGTTTATGCTATAAACGTTTAAGAATATGGGAATGTTAGTTTCTCAAACACAGGTATGTATTATATTTGAATTAATACAACTATGAAGCGGGAGAAGGAGGGAAATTTATATACTCATAATTTGCCAGCGACAGACCAACCCCTCGAAGACACACGAAAACACACGAGGAGTTCCGAAATATCCGAAAATTCCAAAGTCAAAGTGTTACTAGTGGACAATCAATAAACTTTCAGGACAAAATGTAAACAACCACAAACCAAATGATTAATCCAATAGCTAAAAACGTCGTGACAAAAAAGAAACTCCTGTTAATGATTTACTTAACGGGATCTTGCGAATAATACTCGTTGGATTTCGTTTGTTTTGCGACGGTCAAGCCTGGTGCTGGCGAACGATAAGTGAAATTTCCCTCCCTCTTGAGCTTCACAGTTTTATTGATTCTACTATAAAAACAAATTTATATGGCCATTATAAGGCCGCGTCACACTGGTCGAGTAACTTGACCGAGTTGCTACAAGGTCAGCTGGCTCCTATAGTTTAGAACTGTCAACTCGACTCGCCGATTTGAAAAAGGTCGGTTTACTTTGGTCGAGTTGATGGTCGAGTGTAACTCACCCGTTTACCCTGACCTCCTACTCGACCAATGTGACGGGGCCCATAGTATTTGCAGTGAATAGATGTATCACTTCATTTAAGTGTAAGATGTTATTTTTCCGTCTTAGAGAATCTTTGGTGTAATCTATAAACTATTACACATAAACTATTCGGAATTTGTATAGTTTTAAAATTTAAATCAGTTCTTATTACTATTTTTATTTTATTTTTTTGCTTACATTCGTTTTAAGTTAACCGAACCGTTTTAAAGTGTTCTTCATATGTTTTATACAACTTGTTCTACATAAGCCACGCCTCTACAATTACATAAGTAACGCTTCCAGAAACCACCCCTCTCCTTTTCTTGCTGCCTTGAAACGTAATAATCGTACTGTTTTCCTTCTTTGCAGCGTAATACTGTCTTGACTTATCGCTATAAAAAATTTCTTTAAAAAGAGTTCAATATGTTAAAAGGTGAAAAGAATGAAAATCGTATTGATTTCAGTAAATTTTACTAGAAAACAATAAATACTCCATTATTATAGTTAAAACTTCTTAAAATAAAAAATAACAATTCAAATATTTTAATTCCAAAATTGTATTGATTTTAAATAAATGTTCTAGAAAACCATTCAAATATTCCATTGTTGTAGTAATAACTGCTTAATATTTGATATAAAACAATCCACTTATTCAACACAGCTTTGTCACTATTTACTTAGTTATAACCTCTTAGTTACCTTTTAGATAGTTAGTTTCACCTCATGTTACCTTTTAGTTGCTTAGTTATATTCTCTTGGTTATCTCTTAGTTACTTGGTTATAAAATTTAAGTTAACTTTTTGTTGCTTAGTTATAACATCTTAGTTGCCTTTTACTTAGTTGTAACCTCTTAGTTATCTTTAAGTTACTTAGTTATAATCTCTTAGTTTAAGTAACTTAGTTAAAACCTCTCAATTACCTTTTAATTAGTTATAACTCTTAGTTACCTTTTACTTAGATATAACCTCTTAGTTACTTAGTTATTGCCTCTTAATCGCCTTTTAGTTACTTAGTTATAACCTCTTGGTCACATTTTAGTTACTTGGTTATAACCTCTTCTTTGCCTTTTAGTTTCTTAGTTAACTTTTAGTTAGTTATAAACCTCTTAGTCGCCTTTTAGTTATTTAGTTATTGCCTCTTAGTTAACTTTTAGTTACTTGGTTATAAACATCTTAGTCGCCTTTTAGTTACTTAGTTATTGCCTCTTAGTTACCTTTTAGTTACTTAGTTATAACCTCTTAGTCGCCTTTTAGTTACTTGGTTATAACCTCTTCGTTGCCTTTTAGTTTCTTAGTTACCTAGTTATAAACCTCTTATTTACCTTTTATTTACTTAGCTATAACCTCTTAGTCGTCTTATAGTTAGTTATAGCCTCTTAGTTGCCTTAAGTTCGTAGTTACCTCTTAGTTACTTAGTTATAACCTTTTAGTTACTTAGCTATAACCTCTTGGTTGCCTCTTAGTTAGTTATAACCTCTAGTTACCTTTGTCGGCCTTGTGGCCGTGGCTGCTGTGGTGGTGGCTGTGGTGCTCCTCGCCGCCGCCCTTGCTGTGCTTGTGTCGCTTGTGGCGCACCAGCTCGCCGGCCTCCCCCTGCAACCACCGAGACTCATTGTACATCCCTGGAGATGGCGACACACCCGGGTAGATATTTTAAGCCATACATGAGTAACAGATGAGTGTACGCTGATTGTGGAGCGATCTTGCAGTCTTGTTACTGACTAAGGGTAATGACACTGGGCGGTTTTCCCGCAGATGTTGAGCGGTTTTCAGCCGCGGCGTGTGGCACACTCCATTCAAATCATGCGATTTTGCTTCACGGGCGGCAAAAACCGCGCAACAGCTGCGAGAAAAACCACTCCGTGTGACATTAGCCTAAGGCCGGCCCTACCCATGTCGATCTACCCGGACGAAGACGATACCCGATGTTGACGGCAGCGATGACAGCGAGGTAAGAGGATACCTGAAAATCTTAAACAAAAGAAACACGTGAAAAGACCTGTATAACTAACTTTTATGACAGAACCTGCCCAACCGGCCAGGAGAAGAAAAAAAGGACAAGGGAATATGTAGTTAAGGGAAAGAATGAAAATAGGTTAGGGGAAAAAGTAAGTTAGATGAGTATGGATAGAGGAAAGGGAAATGAAAAAAGGCTAAACAGGATAGAAGGAGTGATAGAGTAGTAAAATAAGTCAGCACTTACAGAATAGAAAATGAAAGAGAAAAGAAATACAGATATGAACATGAAAGCTAAACCCTGATGTATAACAGGTACGGGGTAAAGTAGAGATTCAATGAAAAAAAACCGACATGTTCCTTTAGAGAGGACTGTTAATTAGTAGCTCGATAGCCAATGGCTACGAAGGGACCTGCATTTTTAACGTGGGACCCGAACCACAACATCGTCTGGTTTACAGTTTAACCGGTCTAATTATGACGAAGATCTTATGAACGTAGTATTCAATAGTGCGGACGTTAATCCCCGCAGAGAAATTAGCGTCCACAAGCCATCGCTCTTAACTATCCACAATACGCGACCTCCAAAATCAGCTGGATTACAGGACACTCCACCGTTCCAATCAAACTCATTCGACAACACTAACTTATAACAAGAAAATGTACAGTCGTGTTCGTTATGAATTACAAAATGCTCTTTTTACTTTTGAACTTTTTCTTCAAAAAAAGTTCAACATCCTGAAGCGGTTCAGGTAAATGCTACTTGATTTTGTATCATTTTGAGTGAAATAGGTTGGGAAATATGTCCGCACCACGCTTTTTCATTTTATAATTTCTGATAAGTTTTGCAACGCTTAAAGAAACTTTTACTGTGATGGAGTCTATGTTAGCTAGTCATTTGGTACTAAGTTAACTTAAAGAGGGATTTGCGACAAATTTGATTCATAGAGGGGAATGATAGAGAGTAATGATAAAACAATGATAATGTGTTTACCATGTACAATAGAGGAAGCGTTAAGTTGAACATTGCAAGATTTATAATGAAAATAAGTTTTTTTTATTTACTCTAAGTAAGTATGTAGAACGTGATCTGTGACTTGCCTCAGGACTATGGAGGTAGAGAAACGAATTTTTTAGTAGCCTTTTTGCCCAAGTAAAGTATATAGTATAAAGTCTAATAACGAGACTTAAACTTTTCCAACCGTGTAAAAACTTGTCCCTTACAAGAGAATGAGACTTAATAAATGATATATTAATATATGTCTAAAGACGAATATAAATTGTTTACTTCTTGAAACTTTTGATGACGTTTTGCCACTCGAATAAAAAATTCAAACCACAGTAGTAAAGAACAGTTAATGAGGCGAAAAATCTTCGAGCTGTTTGAAAGAGCGTTGGTCACCAACAAATGTTTTGGTCTTGACATCAGTTTTCATTTCCAATAATAAAAAAAAGTTGAATTTGATCATTTAACCCACTTTGTTATTTGTTTATTTTGTAATTAACCTTTTGCGTGATATTTTAGTGGACAGTATTTGTTGACAACCAGGGAAAAAGATTATGATTTGTTTATGACGTTTTTAAAGAGTAAACGATCAACAATTAAAATAATTTAAACGTAGGGACTTGTCACTCAATGCCTATAAAAAAGTCTTTTTGAGTCAATTACCTTGTTTGAAACTATTACTTTAAGACATTAATATGTCTAATTATGTAAGAAAACACTATTAGAGCTCCAGAAAGAAAAGTGTTCGAACTAATAAGGATATTTGACTTACATAGTTGTACTGATTAACGGGAAATGATTTTCAACTGTTGTTAGACACCTGTGCATTGAAATGTAAAACGACTCTCAGAACTATATTCCTTCTGTATAACATTGATTTTGTTAATAAATAGTTGTTTATCTACCTGAAGATATCAACCCAAAAGTGCCCTTGCAGCTAAGAAGTAATAAGAGGAGAAAAATATTGGACTTGACTTATATTGCCTAAAATTGCATGAATTATTAATTTGAAATTAATATTTGTTTTGTAGTTATGTAGTTTAAAATAAATACAATCCTCATGGGCTATCTTATGCACTTTATACGAAGATTTGTGCCCTTCAGAATTAAATATTGAAAATGATTCGAAATAATGAACTTATGAACATGATGATGTATTAGCATGAAATAATTGTTTTTTATCAATGTTCAGAATTTAAATAAACTTTTTCCTAAACGGTTTATTCTTAACATAAATATGCCATAGCCAAAAGATATATTACGTTAACTGATTCTACATATAATAGAAAATACTGAAGTAGAAATTATATTCCTATTTATGAAGTGTACCAGATTTTGTACGGGACAGGACTCTCCTGGGTCTTCTCCCAGTTAAACCAAACTAAGAGTCCGATGATTGATGTTTGTCTTAACAGTAGATAATATAACTTTTAATGTCACACAAGGTAAACATTAGATAATTTGGAATATAATTTTGGGATATAATTATCATAAGTTTACGTTCACATCTGAAATTAGGGAGTGATACTAATGACCCGTTCATTTAGCTGAAACTACATCAAAATCAAATTCTTGCAAAGACAAAACCAGAAAAAAAGTATATGGGATGTCTTCTTCAGTATTTTTAGCAACAGTATCTTTAAAGGTTTAAATACCTGGTCCACCGGCAATCCAAAGTTAGTCTTTAAATTTATATTCCTATTTAGTATACTGTATATATATTTTTAAATTTAGTATTTAAATTTATTTTGTGTTTGTATTCAAACGTTTTCAAATCTACATAATTGTGTTTTATTACGAAAATTTTTAGACGTTTGACACACACATTCGGGAAAACTATACGATCTGAAGAAGACATACAAATACCAAAATGCACATACATGCTCTTATGATCGTCGACGGACTCCCAGATATTTTAACCTTCAGAGTCTATATTTGATCCGGAAACGTAACTTAGATAATAAAGTGTGCTAACCTTGAGGGGCTCCTCTCTCGACACTTCCTGGACCTGCCTAAGCAGCGGCGACTCCCCATGGGTCTTCGCCCCTAGGACACCTTCGTCGGTGGACACTTCCTGGACCTGCCTGACTATCCTGACCAGCGGCGACTCGTGGGTCTTCGCCCCCTGGACACCCTCGTCGCTCGCCACCTCCTGGACCTGCCACGCCCCCAGGACACCCTCCTCCGACACTCCCTGGACCAGCCTGAGCAGCGGCGACCCCCCCGCGGCGGCGGCGGCCCCCAGAGCCCCCAGAGCCCCCAGGAGCCCCAGTCCCAGTCCCAGGACCCACGACGTGCGCTGCCCAGTCATCACTGCTCGCTCCGCGGCTCTGCCCCGGCTTATACCGCATCTTCACGCTTTCTTCCCCGAGTCGTTGCATAACTCTGTGACAAACTCTAATTAAATTCCTCCCGTTAAGCGGCGAAATTAAAAGACAATATTTACACTGTCATTCCGATTCCAATTAAGGCTCGGAGTTACCGCGATTAAACCTGTCCGCGGTTGTTTACCGAGTCCATTCACCGCCTCCCGCGGTCGACTCCAATGTTTGTTGGTTTTTTTGTGTTTTTGGGTTTTAGTATTTAAGATTATTCGATAAAGAATGTGGTTATTACTTCAGCCAACTTGTTGGTGAATTAGCCGATTTTATGACCTTGGAGATGGAATATTACGCTCCAAGGTCATTATGTAAAAAACCATACAAAGATAATTAGGATTGAACTACAAATAACGGAGGTATTGCAAAGTTATGGGAAAATTTGCTATAACTGCCATAAACAAGCATGTAGTTTGTTTGAAAAGTTGCAATCGCTTCGTTAATTGTAGTTCGATCTAATAATCTTAGAACGGATTTTCAGGAAATAAAATTAAGTTGTATAATTTTCGTAAAATTTACGGTTTGTAAGATAGTAAATTTTAAAATATAAAAATCTCTGCCATTTTTAAATGGTACAAAATAGAAACTTGGTACTCCGCACCAAAAAAGTTCCTATTAGTCAACATATACGCACCAAGTTTGAAGTTGACATCTCTAGTTGTTCCAAAGTTATGCAAAATCATGTTGAAACACATACATACCGACAAATGGATAACCGAGCATTTTAGGACCTATGTTTATGGGAAATTTCTTCGTAGTTTTGATGTAAGTAGCCATATCCCGAAGTCCTGATGGGTTTTAAGTAAACACCCTGTAGACAACCGAATAATTAAAATAAAATAAGGTTGACTATGTCGAAGAAGAATTAAAACTAAATATTCATTAGATGCGCGCGGGTGAGCGACGATAAATTTAAAGCCAATATACGTTGAGATTCGATTCAATTCAAATAGCTTTATTTCTGAAAAATGATTACATCACAGTACATTGGCAGCTTAAAACTATGAAATTAGTCCTCACATAGGAAAAAACATAATGTGCGTGTGAGAATGAGTCTATGTAGTTATTTTTTCTGCCGTTCATCACTAGACCATTCTGCATGTTTGCCACTTGTGAGGACGATTAGACGGACGGACAAAACCCTCCCTTAGAATTTCACACCCAACAAACAGACACACATTGTCCGCTCACATCCATACTAACAGCACACTTGCAAAACCCTGCTGCTCTGAGACAACTCCCCAGAGGGGGGGGTTGGGGGGGGGGGTTTCATTATATACATAATGTCTGTACTGTGAGGTAATCAGTGTTTCTTCCAATTTATTCTAACCTATGTTTGATGCGTTTTTTGTAAGTCACTAGAGTGCAGGTTTCAAAATCCTTTAATGACTCAGTAAGTTCCTGTATAGAATGTGTAAAATATAGTGGCAATTTGTGACAGAGAAAAACTTTTCATGAATCTTAGAGCCTGAATACCCCCTGCAACGGCATGTCTAGTCGAGTAAGTGTGGCTCACATTGTCAAATACACAGTCAGCGTGTTTGTACATATGAATGAGCCCTAATAAACAATTGTCTTACGTCCAACACGTTCCAGTCGTTGAAGAGAGCCTCTGAGAGATTGTATCAAAATATTAAATGTGCAGTGAATTAAATTAATGAAAATATTTACTCTGATTCTAACAATGTCCTTAACCTTGTTAACCATTTTAAATTGATTTAAAAAGCTCTTTGGTTAAGTTACTGTTTACGTTCGATGATGAAGATGTCTGGAGAACCCCTAACATCCGCCACGGATGTTTTATGTAATCTATATTTCAGTAGCTTGCATATTCCTGTATAAATTTGAGAGCTGAGGACGTCCAAAAGTAAATTAAATACGTGATCGCTTAAGTATACTTAATATACTTAAATAATTAAAATTTAAATTAGAAACTGTATTGTAGTGGTTTTAAATATTAAACTCTTGTCACTTCAGTGAGTCATGTAAATAAGGGACCAGAGATGAGATGTCAAAAAATTGACAGCTCTTTGTATTCTTATTTTACCAAACTGGGTAACTCAGACAGCCGTATGTAATCTCTGTGGCCTGTAACTGTTTTTAAAGTGAATCATTTCAATCATGACACCACAAATAGAGAAAACATACACAATAAAATCTAAGCCAATATCCAGCAAATTTGAACCAAGAAGGTTCATTCTATGTCAATAACAGTCAAAAAAGAAGTTTTTGCTAAAGCAAGACGTAAGACGTAAGACGAAGTTTTTGCTAAGTATAGACGTATTCAGGAAAATAAAAACAAATAAATATATTTGGATGCCCTTGCGGTATCGCTGGTGTTCTGGCATAATAAAGAGTGCTGAATCATGTTTACTCCCTTGTTAGAATCAAGAACTGCGGTTCAGTACAGTCAACTAGACAAAGGCGCAATCTTTAGTGTAAATAATTATTTTCACCGTCGCGCAACCACTTATCCAAAAGACGAAGTTTGCACATCTAATAAATATTTTTTTTATTGATTAAATTTCGCTAGGAAATTCCAAAAATGAGTTGCTTTATATCTGCCAGCAAGCCTTAGAGTATTCATTAGTTATACGGGATGATATTAAATTGTATTAGGTGATAATAAACTAGGTGTCATAACAAGTGTTGATGTGAATCAATGATCACACTAAGCAATAAAAATTGAGTAGCATGTAAATCGCATCGGAACCACCTTCAGCGTAAACACACAAGATAAGATACGTTTAAACACATTAAAATCACTGAACAAGAAAACCTCTGAGGGAGGAAAGGCCTTCTTCTCGACCGAACATTCAAGATGAAAGCGAAGAGTGCGAGAAGGCGGTCACGTCCAAGTTTCCACCCCGTCGGATCTCTAATGTAATCACAGATCATCGTCAGTGATCCTCTTGACTATCCAAAGGAGAGGTTCCGAGTTTTTATTTCCATGCGTAAAGAAAACGGGGAAAACCTTTATTTCTATAATTAAGTTCCAACCTCTACCAAAGACCAAAGATACTTAGTTCAGTCTTCCTCAGGCGATCAGTTTCAATCAGGCGAAGAAGGGTCGAGGGTGCGAAGCGAGCGGGTTCATGTTGTCTACCACAGCATGTCTGGTTGATTGTCACAACTCCCGCAGCGCTGTGAGAATACGGCAGGACCGGCTGGAATTGAAACTATCGCTATTTAAGTAAGCTTAAAGACAATTATGCAAACTCAGGGAAATTATTGGAATAATCAGTGTGAAATATCCCTGTGAAAACTTTCCTTAAAACAACTGTGGGAATTTGTTTTTTTTTAATTATCATGTGCGCTATAAAAATTGGATTGGCACCATTGATTTCTGCATCTTTATTCGCTATATTTAATCTACCGTATTAAATAATTGTGTGAGTTTTTTGATGATTATTTTTTGCTAAAAAAAGTTTAAATATATGATTTACAATTGTAAAAGGCAAAATTAAAGGAACCTTAATTTAGCCATTGCATAAATATTCTTCAAGTACGAAAGTCGCAACGGGAAGAACGTAAGACGGGTTAAAATAACATGTGATATAGTAACTAACTTCCAATTATTACAGAAATATGATATACTAGCTGATCAACACGGTTTTACCCATGGAAAAACAGAAAGATTTCCTTGGATTCATGATTTAATGTTAAGGTTGCCATGACAACTGCATGAGCTTCCCTATACTTTAACATTGAAACTTTGATGTATCATAGGTCATAGCCCTGGGGGAATTTTCCTTGGAAAAATTTCCTTGGATTCATGATTTAATGGTAAGGTTTCCATGACAACTACACGAGCTTCCCTATACTTTAACATTGAAACTTTGATGTATCATAGGGCATAGCCCTGGGGGAATTTTAAAAAATCCTTTCTTAGTGGATGCTTATGCCCTGAGAGGAGCGTTCATGCAAAGTTTCAAGGTTCTAGGTCAATAGTTGGGACTGTGCGATGATGGGTGATGGTATTTGACAAATATAAAGTAGAATATGCTGTTTTTGCCGCTTTAGACTTTAAAATAATTTATTCTAATTGTAAGATGAATCAAATATACTTATTTATTTTATTCAAACACGTTGAATATTTAATTAGACAAATGGCTCGATTTTTACCTCATCATTTTGACAATTATAATCACAACTTGTTATCATCTCTAAAGTTGTATTGCGGGTCAAGCCAGTTACAGACTCAGTGTATGCGACTGCAGCGGGCTGTAAGGCGATAAAGTTAACAATGTACGACACTGTAACGTGTTTATCGCCCATCAACTGGCTATGGCACACCAGATTGAAACTGTAAACTCTCCTGCACGGGTGTGGGGACTTCGACTCATGTATTTTAACTTTTAAATAATAATTAATTAGGCAATAATTGAAGGTGTATTAGTTAATATAGTACAGTCGCCTCTTGATTTTCACTTTTTCATACCAAAATACCGAAAATTCTGAGGGTTGAATTTAATTATTTTATAATATTTATTAGGTAATTCAATTTCTAGAGAAAAAACGTAATTAATTATTATCCTTTGTGGGCTAATCAAACAAAAATTACCAACAGTTACTGGAAAAGCGAAAATTTTATTTTTAAACGTTTCCTGTCTCTCCTAATGGGGCTCAGTATGATAAGCTGATTAAAATAATTCTAAAATATTAATGAAATAGGAAATAATTGAACATATTTAAAACTGTATCAGTCATGTAGAACTGTATTTTAAAAACAATAGAAAAACATATGATAATAACAACATGCTAAAATATGACAATTGAATCTTGTGGTAAAGTGATCACACTGAGTAAAACAATGTAAAACCTTAATCAAAGAAGTTTTTTTACGTTTTATACTGATTACTTCTATTGATAAACTAACACAATTTCCATTAGATACGGTCCAAAATCAAAAGGTCAAAACAAGGTAATCAATAGTTTTTGTGTGCCTGAATACATATTTCTCTCGGTAGGTGTTATGCTTTGGGATAGGTATAGCTGAATAACAAGGTCTTTAATTTTCCCTCACACCATAAAAGAGAACTCTGAAACCGGTGGAATAGTACTTTCCTAATAGCATCTATTTCAACAGTTATTTATTATGTATACAATTTTTTTGTAGTCAATTTGAAGATTTTATACAGGCAAAGTTATAGGCTAAAACTATAACAACCCTCCAACCCTTTAATTGGAGAAGTGATACTTAAACATATAGTACCTTTGGGAAATGATCAAATTATTTAAAAAGTTTTTTTTGTAGACTTAATTGCCCGTAGCATATGATACAATACTAGGTGCAAACTCGGTAATACTATGATACAATATTTAGGTGCATCATATAAAATCAAATACAGCTAAATTTTTTCAAAAAGTACACAGTGGTGTCCGTAGAGTAAGGTTCAATTACGATAAATCAAAATGGGGCAATTCATTTTGATATTAAGCTACATTCGAAATGTAACCAGAGAATGACGGGACTCAAATATCTCTATTATTCGGGACCAAGTACCGCTATCAGCATCCGCATATCGTATGTCGGACTGACAAAAAGTCGCATCGTGTTTTACTGCCGGTTATCAAAACGACGACGTCAGCGGCACCGGCAGATCGCTGTCACACACAAGCGCTGTTATGAATGACGGCTGCGGGGGACACCTGCCGGGTTGTTACACTTCGGTATCGTGTCGCTCTTCAAAACACTTCGGTGTGATTGACTCGGAAGTCACATGAGATTAGCTTTATTGACGGATTTTCGGTGGTTGTGATTTACTAACCGAAGCAGGATGGGAAAATGTATAAAATGGATCCTGAGATTGATTGAGATAAAACTGAGAGTTGTCGTAGTGTAAATATAAGCTTCCATTTATATAATGTGTTAACGCTTAAAGTTACTAAAACATTGGTGTCTTCGTAAAAGTGGAAATTTGTTAGAAAAGTCAAAGTAATTATTGGTCCCTTTTTAGGTGCATCGTACAAACACTACTACAGTTTAAATTAACAACATAAAAAACTTACTTTAGAGAAATAATTATGTGAAGAAATAAATACCAGGTGTTCAAAAAGTCCCGGGTCGGCTTCGTATTTTTTTATTATTAAATATTGACCTTCGAAACTTAGAACATGTCTCTTGGTCACAAAATACTATTTTAGCACGTATTCAGTGACCCCCTACAAGGAGTCAGAAGAAAATCTTAAAAGTAAGCATAGGTTAATATGTACATTAAATTAAAGCTCTTTTTGAGTAGAATACAATGTCGCAAATCCGATCTAAATCGGATTATTGAATTCAAAATGGCTGCTGTTTCAACCTTTCTCAACTACAATTTTTAACCTACTTAAATATTCGGTTCCAAGCGTCCGTTCGAGATGCGGTTTGCGGCATTAAATTATGCTTTATTACCCCTTTAAAATGATATACATATCGACATATGCACAGCCTATGGCATAAACCACATCCATGAGGGACGGTACCTTAAAGGATGTCTTTTATGGATCATAATCGGCATAGGTACTGCTGTACATTACTTTAAAGGGCATGATTTTCTCAACAAAATGCCTCAAACCGCTTCACGAAGGACGCTTGGAACGTCTTAAATCCAATTTTTAAAGATGTTAAAAACTGCAGATGAGAAAAGTTTAAACCGCCGCCATTTTTGATTCTGTGATCCGATTGAGATCGGATTTGCGGTATTGTATTCTACTCAAAAAGAGCTTTGATTTGATGTACATATTAACTTATTCTTCTGACTCCTCGCGGGCTCCTCCCTGAGGAGGTAGGGGGTCACTGAATACTGCCAAAATAGTATTTTGTGTCCAAGAGACATGTTCTAAGTTTCGTAGGTAAATATTTAATAGTAAAACAATTACGAAGCCGATCCGGGACATTTTGAACTCCCGGTATAACTGTGATGAATAAGATTAATAATTTATGATTTACGTATGTAAATATGAGTTTGTGATTCTCAAACTTATTAACTTGATATAATTTACCACTCACTTCTATTAACGATTCGTATTTAAGTATTAATTCAAAGAACCTTTCGAAGCGAATACCTATTGTAGTGCTAAACAGCCCGGTGTAATCAGCTTTATGTAATATGCTCCGAGAGGCTCGTTTACAACTGAACTGGCTGAAGTTGCACGGGGAGACGGCTTACACCGGCACGCGCCGCCTCTCCGCGTCGTTGTATAGTGATGGGAACTATCCGATAGAAACAAACGATTCATCCGGTTGTTGCGCGCCAACCGATTCATCCGATGGTTACTTTAATTTTCATCCGGATGAACTATCCATTCATTCGCAAGTAAATCATCTGAACGGCATTATTATCCATCTATCTAAAAACCATCCTTCCATGTTTTCATTCAATTATAAAACAATTCGTCCCGTATTTTCATTCGTTTGAAAACTACGAGTCAGTTATTTAATTTCTGAAACTGTTCTTTGGTGAAAAATGCGAGTATTAGCGCCAAAGATAAAACGTCCTAGGCTTGCACCAATAGGTTAAAAGTTTAGCTTATTTAATTACCTCAACCTAAATACAAAATGTTTCAAGGTATAAATCATTATTTATTCATCCATTTGCAGGTGAATCATCTGCTCAGCGACTCGACAGTATCTATTTTCATCCGAATAGATACGCCACAAAACCAATGAAAACTATCCATCTGAATCAGGCTCGCGAACAGATGGTTTTTTCATTCATCCACTTGTCGGATAGTTCCTGCCATCTCCGCACACAGCGCGGGCCAATCCGCTCCCCACCCCACTACACAGGAAAACATCGGATGAATCATCCATCTGAAGACTATCAGATGAAAGAAAAACCATCGGATGAACCATCGGATGGTTGAAATCAGTCGTTTGTCCCATCACTAGTTGTAGGCAAGTGACGTCTCTCTCTCTAGCAGCTCTCACGTTCAACGATACCAAATTATGTCTCAGCTTTGATTACGTTCCAGCTAATACGACGATATATTGTATGTGCAGTTTAATCTATTTGAATGTATGATTTATCTCGATATTAACATTTGGTTTTGCATTTTCCCTATTATTGGATGGATTAGTTTTTAATTTATCATTTAGGGATGAACTTGAATTATGTTTTAATTTGACGTTCTTTGACGATTTAGGTTTGTAATTAGCACTTTAGTGGATTTTTTGAATTTGAGATTTTATAGTATTTAATCTGGCAAAATTAATACTATTGTAAGACAACGGAAGACAAAACTTTCTTCAAAAAGGGTTTTATTTAACGTTATGAACCCGAATTTAATTGGTTTGAGAGCGGAAATTGTAAAACAATATTAGAACAGAAACTTTGCTAATCTTGCGGTTTTAGTAGTAAAAACTAAATTCCTATTGGAATAAAAGAGAGAACTTACTTTTGGTGTTGAAAAATAAAAACGTCTTGAATCTGTATTTATGCATGTACGGACGCCAGCGTAGTCAAAAGGCGTATGACTAACCACTGATAATTATGCAACACTGCTTGCAATAATTAAAAATTGTCCACTAGTTCAGCTTTTTTAGAAAAAAAATTTAAAAAATACTACAATGTTGGTGTATTCCGGTTTAAATACGCAGCCAGTATTAAGAGGTATTAAAGGTATATGTATACAGTTTATTTAGTATTATTCGTATTATAACGTCACAAAATGGTTAGGTTCTTCAAAAAACTAAAGCTAACATCTTTGTTTTAAATGCTTCTAGAGTCTCCAGCCTTACACTGGTGTACATTCCGCAAGTTTTTTTCCGCAGGATCATTATTCATTACACATGCCTTTTACCTTTATGGTTTTACATGTCATTATATACCTTTTTATAATTATTTCTGTACCTTTTTGTGTCCTATAATTATTTATTTCAAATGGTTTTTTAGTGACAAAAACTAGTCAAAGTAGGACTTTTCAGCTGCTTATAATACGTGTTCAATTTATCCTACATTTTTTACTTTTCAATCAAAAGTGGGACTATTCCTCATAAAGTTTTAAATATCACAACTAAAGTCTATAGAGAAATTTTAGTGTTTTATACTTTCACCAAAATTTGCACCGGAAAGAGTTTGCAAACACATTCAACAGTAAGATTCTATCTAGCTTAACACGTCCTAAGAAACAAGATAAAGAATTAAATGTTTTGAAGTGTACACTTGATGAACACCTTATTAAACGTATACACACCTTTTACAAACCGTGTAATCATACAGAATTAGAAAATTAAGCCCTTTACCCAAACTTTTAAATTAGAATAACGAGTTACTATATACAAGATATTTCCAAATTTTCTAGTTTGGCGTTTTTAATGGCTCTTACAGAATGAAACATGGCTATTAAAAAGAAAATTTCCTTAACAGTTTTGGTGTCAATTTAATTTTTGAAATTTTAGTATGCCGATGTTCCAAAATTATAATAAATCAAATTATACAGGGTTTTTTTAAAGGTAACCCATTTTTAAGATTGAATAATGCACTTATAAATATGAAATAGGTATTATTTTCTTAATCTTTACATTTATACAGCCTATTATTTAAGTTTGATCACATTATTTAGTTTACATTAAGTGTTCAAACAATCCGCCATTGGCATTTGTACAAAGTTGTCTCTCTCCATTAAATTCCTGAACACGTGTTGTTATGTTTGTTTTGAGATACTGAGTATCCTGTGAATTGTTTTCGTAGGCCTTACTTTTTATGTATCCCCCAAGAAAATTGTATATTGGGGTCGAATCCGGGGATCCTGTGGGGGAGTAATCCTTCACTGATAAAATAAAGTTTTGGGTTGCTTTAAAAAAACACCCTGTATATGTGAAGAATTGAAATTAAAATTTTTGAGTACACTTTGCCATCAAACAAAGGAGAAGCCACTTTTACACGATCGTTCGACACTACTCTGAAAAATAACTCTGTCATGGGCTGCAGACGCAGACTTGTTATAAAACACTCCCGGGCGCATTGCAGGCCGCAGAGACGGATCGCCGTGAGATATCCCACACAGCCGATCACACTGTCACACTGTGACATCGCCAGTCATAAATCTGCGCTGCACCTGCTATCAGCTTCAACAACGACATTTTGTTTAACTTTCAATTCGTAAATTGTGTGTCATTATACTTATGTTACATCTTTCCATACGGCCTTTGGAAAGTAAAGGTCAACAACGAGATTTTATTTAACTTTCAATTCGTAAATTGTGTGTTTCGTTATACTTATGTTACATCTTTCCAAACGGCCTTTGGAAAGTAAAGGTCAACAACGAGATTTTATTTAACTTTCAATTCATAAATGGTGTGTTTCATTATACTTATGTTACATCTTTCCAAACGGCCTTTGGAAAGTAAAGGTCAACAACGAGATTTTATTTAACTTTCAATTCGTAAATGGTGTGTTTCATTATACTTATGTTACATCTTTCCAAACGGCCTTTGGAAAGTAAAGGTCAGCAAAGAGATTTTTTTCAATTCGTAAATTGTGTGTTTCGTTATACTTATGTTACATCTTTCATAACGGCCTTTGGAAAGTAAAGGTCAACAACGAGATTTTATTTAACTTTCAATTCATAAATGGTGTGTTTCATTATACTTATGTTACATCTTTCCAAACGGCCTTTGGAAAGTAAAGGTCAGCAAAGAGATTTTATTTAACTTTCAATTCGTAAATTGTGTGTTTCGTTATACTTATGTTACATCTTTCATAACGGCCTTTGGAAAGTAAAGGTCAGCAAAGAGATTTTATTAAACTTTCAATTCGTAAATTGTGTGTTTCGTTATACTTATGTTACATCTTTCATAACGGCCTTTGGAAAGTAAAGGTCAACAACGAGATTTTATTAAACTTTCAATTCGTAAATTGTGTGTTTCGTTATACTTATGTTACATCTTTCATAACGGCCTTTGGAAAGTAAAGGTCAACAACGAGATTTTATTTAACTTTCAATTCGTAAATGGTGTGTTTCATTATACTTATGTTACATCTTTCCAAACGGCCTTTGGAAAGTAAAGGTCAGCAAAGAGATTTTATTTAACTTTCAATTCATAAATGGTGTGTTTCATTATACTTATGTTACATCTTTCCAAACGGCCTTTGGAAAGTAAAGGTCAGCAAAGAGATTTTATTTAACTTTCAATTCATAAATGGTGTGTTTCATCATACTTATGTTACATCTTTCCAAACGGCCTTTGGAAAGTAAAGGTCAGCAAAGAGATTTTATTAAACTTTCAATTCGTAAATTGTGTGTTTCGTTATACTTACGTTACATCTTGCCAAACGGCTTTTGGAAAGACACATCTGGAATACATCTGTTCTCAATTATGTTTTATATTGTCAGGTGTTTCTGTGTTATAATTGTCAGGTGTTATAGAACACAAAAAGTTCTATAATTATGTATTGTAAAGAATCAGTTTTTTCCATTTATTTATGGTTGTTATTACGATTCTAGTGGGATATTTAAGAATGGCGGCGAGCGACAAAACCTTGAAAATCCCACTCCCGGGCCATCTCAAACATCGCCAGCACACACATCTCAACAACACCATACAAATGAAAAAATATTTTTTTTTCACATAAGCTGCTGGTTATTTGGCAAAGATATGTGAAAAAATATGATTGCCAAACATGCAAAGATGAACTAATAGTAGATTCGGCTCTCAGCGAACCAAATTAATTTTTAATTTTATACAAAAGTTATTGAGCAAGTTTTTATATAAAAACAGCAGATGGAGTGAGCCATTTGACGGCTCCATCACCGTCAACGGTCGAAGTGACAAACTCGCCTAGCAGTATTCGCTGAAAATTGCACACTACTCCGTCAAATCCCGAGCATAAAAACCATGATTGAACCACGATCTGGTGCGAAGAGAGGTGTTGAAGAACTATCTTGAGTAAATTAAAAGGGGTAGTGAATGTTGTGTGCATTGAGAGTTTTTACTCAATTTCTTGATGGGGATGAAAATATTTAAAACTACAGTTTTGGATTTCAAGAAATATGAAAACAGAGGGTGTCGGAACACAAAAAAGTCACAAAAGAACAAAAATGGTTGGTTTTTTATACGACGTTTTTTGAAATACATCAATCTGAGTATAGGTCATATTAGTTTATTTTAGATTACATTTCTTGTGTTAAAAATTATTATCTGTACAAAACGAATCAAGAAATTTAACTAGGCCAGTTGAGATTTATTTTGAACACTAAAGTTTTACAATATAACTAGATTAAAAGTAATAAAAAAACTTAATTCAAAACTAGTTAATTAGTTTGATGTAGTTAAACATTCAAGATGGACGAAAATCGTGAAATATTTTACTCTAAAACAGTGTTTCCCAACCTTTTGGTGCTCGCGTACCACCTACCACATTTTCAATATTTTGGTGCACCATCGCAAGGACCCCCCCTCCCCCCACTACTGAGGGATCCCCTCCAAAATTGCTCATGATTACCCTTTGGTGATTTTGTTTTTGACACACAAAAAACAAATAAATTTATTTTATTTTACTTTCCAATGTTCATTTTTAGATCGTATTTTTATTAAAAGAAAATTTTGACAAATTATATGCTCCTCTCAGCTCTGCTCAATGAGTTTATAGTCAATTTGGCAAAAAAACGAGTGAATTTAAATATGGATTTCGTAATGTGAAAAAATTAACATAAATAAACAATTCAAAGACATTCAAAGTATACTGTATTTTCACCAATGATCTTATATTTAAGCATGTTACAAAAAATATATAAAAACAGATCGACATAGTTAGACTGTGTGTGTGTTCAAAATAGAAAATACGTTTGGTTAGTAAATCGTATAACTAAAAACTGTATAGTAATACCACCGAATTAACACTTTAAAACTGGTAGTATTTCTTATATAGAAAGATAATTTTTTCAATGTCAAAATGATTATAAAAAGAATTACTCTTAAAATAAAAGAATGACAATAGTTCCTAAAATATGTACGAAATTGGAATGCTGTGACGAAAAAACTGAAAAAGGTAATAAAGTTAAGGCATTAAGTGCAACTTTACTGTTTGACAGGACAGCGTTCGTTCGTAAACCTAATATTTTACTTTGTACTACTTGTTCAATCTCTTGCGTACCACCTGAAAGGCCTTCACGTACCACCGGTGGTACGCGTACCACCGGTTGAGAAACACTGCTCTAAAACAAGCACTGTTTGTCAAGTTACATTACCTTGTACATTATACAGAACAAACTCTACATTATTTTTTTCGTCAAAGGATTTTTTATTTTTAAATCGGGTTTTTAGCAACGAGAAATTTATTAGAGCTGATCAGAATACTGGGAAAATATGTTTTCTGTCATTCAGCTCTTGAAGTGACCATGTCATCGTTATGGGCATTTTAAACCAAAACAGCTGATTCATTTGTTTAAATTTGCTTTATTTTATCTGAGCAAGTTCAGTGTCCCGGTACTCTTCAACTAATTATGAACATCTCTGTTAAAAGCAGCGACCACATAGTAGAAATAGACGGAGCGTAGCTATCTTACTTGCATTACAGCAAGTGAGGGCTGGGCCGCCATATTGTCTAGGTAAAGAAACATAAAACGGCGCTTAAAACCGCGTAATCTGACAATGCTCAAGTTTCAAATAACTCGTAGTTTATACCATTTAGCGTTGAGACCAAAGGTTGAAATTTTGCATGTGAAGAGTCCTTTAGCCTGGAACCATAATAGTATCAATCATATTTCCAAAATAATGTTTTTTATATTTTAAAAAATGTTATAAAATCACAAGTTTTTATTCAACTCTAAGACATGACATGAAAAAGTAGCCGGCTACTACTTTTTTATTTTTTGGTCAGGCAAAATAAAAAACGGTGGAAATTGTTGCTAAAGAGTTGAATTTTCCAAATCATATTTTTGAAAAAAAAAAAAAATAGCTGTCGTCGTTTGGTCGATAACTTAGTTACTACGGGAGAGTTTATCCGTGCGGCGCCTGCATAAAAACAAAGTCAATCCTAAACTGTTATTTACAAAAATATAGTCAACTAACAAAATACAAATTTGGTATCAAATTAAAGGTCTGAATCTCACAATTACTATGGTACCAATCATAAATGGTTTAGAAGCAGTTTACACATCACAGGAACGTTAGAAGTGTATTCCGTGGCGGCAGCTTCTTTCAAAGAATTTCAGGACAAGCTTCTAGGTTATCAGCGTTTACGAAGTGTAAACTACCTGTAAGCCATTTACATTTGGTACTATAGTGATTCTGAGATTTAGACGTATAATTTGATACCATATTTGTAATTTTATACGTACTTTGTTTTTTCCATGCATAGGGTCTAGAAGCAAATTTAGGCTTCACTTCGCGGTTTCTAGTGCTCCGTCTATTGTACTATGTGGCCGATGGTTAAAACAGAATCAAATTTATATGTACAGCAGCAATATTGTTTTAACTAAAGTCTATACTGCTGACTCTACTGGACTATAGCTGGATTAGTAAATATGAAACCTATAGACCTGCCAACTGGGAGCAAAAACTGTACTAAATATCTAACTATACCATAGGTGCACTCTAATGTTGACGGAGCAAACCAACTTTAAGGAGCGAAAAACGGTAACAAAAAATGCATTGCTTGGCCAATCTGTTTTGTGGTTTACCTCTTGCCTTAACAAACACCATGATGAAGACCATAATATTGATTTTAGGTTCTCACAACACGGAACACTGGATATACTACCCCAGGGAAACGGAGCTATACTTGAATTAATACAACTCTGAAGCGCGAGAGGGAGGGACATTCATATACTCATCATTCGCCAGCGACAGGCCAACCCCTCGAAGGCAGACGAAAACACAAGAGGAGTTCCGAAATGTCCGAAAATTCCAAAGTCTAATTGTTACCATCAAGCGGACAATCAATAAACTTTTAGCGCAAGATATAAACAACAAACCAAATGATTTATCCAGTATGAAACGACGTCGTGACAAAAAACCAAACTGTTTCAGCCAATGATGTACTTAGCGGGATCTTACAAATAATACTTTGGGTTTCGTTTATTTTTTAAGGGCCATGCCTGGCGCTGGCGAACGTAAGTAAAATTCCCTCCCTCTCGCGCTTCATAGTTGTATTAATTCTACTGTAATAATATTGAAAATCATTCAAGACGCACTGACTAAAAGAACAAATAAGATGACTTAGAATAAGCAGATCGTAGATGCAGCGCAGATTGATGGCAAGCGATATCACGGTTTGATTGGCGCAGTGTAGGATATCAGCTTCATCCATCTCTCTTATAGCAGATCCGTCTCTGACACCTGCAACGCGCTCGGGAGCGGTTTCGTTACACGTCTACAAACTGAGGGACTACAAATGATATGTTTTAATTGCAATATTTCACTTCAGTTAAAATGGAACAACTGGAAGATTTGCGTGTAGACAACGAGAAGACATCCCGTACCGTTTGCCTTTCGAAGGTTTTTATTTTGTAATTTGGACTAATGTGGTATTATCACTATCTATACGTCTTCCAATTTCTTCAAAGATCTATTTAAATAAAATAAAGAATCTTCTAATTTTACACAACGTTTATTTCGTAGGTCACCTTGATAATATTGACCCGAATCCTAAAAATCATCGGAAGTAACTAAGAGAAATCCGGTCAATACCCGGACTTCTCAACAATTTATAACGGAAATCCGGTTTTAAATTGTTTTTACACTTTGACATAACACTATGTTTAAATTGTTTTTAAATTGTTTTTACACTTTGACGACTAACACCTAGGGCGCAAGGTACCGACCTTGGTGAAGTTACGTAGAAATAACAAAATCATCACTTACTTAAACTTTAACCCTCTAGGACGGAACCCTATGGAGATACTGGCGTGAAAACTGCCTAGGTGTCCTATTGACACCTAAAAAACTTGTGTGCAAAATTTCAGCTCTTTTCCTACAAGGGAAGCTGGAGAAATGAGTGACGAGCGAGCACTGCGAGGACACTGCCTTTTATATAGATTATAATGTTGTATATTTTTATAGTTTATTTAAACGGTTGTAATAATTTTAATACAAAGTGTACAATACTTCTGCACGTATCATCTCCCAAGAATCACTGAACAAATTTAAACATACAAGCTACAAAAGGGCGAGTAATACTCTTGTTCAATAACAAGCGCTCAAACAGGAAATGCTCAAGAGTTTAATCCGTTATTTCTCCGCGAGTGCTTCAGCTGTTCCAATTGTAATGAGAAGCTCTCAGAGCATATTACGTAAAACTGATTATACTGTGCTATTCAACATTACAATACAAACATATTCTCTCGAAATTATCTTTGTGCTCATGACATAATAGCACTTGTTCAATATCCGAGAAAGTGCACTAAGCTCTACTTCGCCTATATCTTAACCTAAGAAGCTGCCAATTATTTCTAACATTGCGAGAGAATCAGCGTTCAGCAGCGAACAAGGGCCCATACTGTCATGTTTACTTGACCTTCTAGAGATTTTGGACTCTTTATATGACATTTTCCTAGTGACTGTAAGTACACCGTCTTGATGGAAACTGTGGGAGTAAGAAATACTTCTTCCCAATTATTTTGTGATGTATACAAATAAATGTATAGATATTTTAGGTGAAAAATTTAATTTTAGAAGTTTTAATTCTATTTACATGATCAGAAAAAATACACATAGTTGCTATGGATGACCAAAGTAAATCAAGTAAACAAATAACTCATCATTAACAAAATTCTCATCAGATCAACTCTATCAGCTGACTAACTTAAAAGAAAGAAAACATGAGACAGATTGAGTCAGTACAGATTGATTCTTGATTTTTGACACACGCGATCAGCTTTTACTCATAGTAAATATCAGCGATGCAGGTTATCATCAGCTAGTTAAAATTTTTGTGTGGGGTGTATTGAAAGCATAGACACTACCGTTCGATTCGCATACTAAAATTGATCTGTTGATTTTACGTGATTAAGAATATATTTAGTAGTCAAAACGCCCTCTTATCATTTTTCATCTCATGTTCTTACCTCCGAAATCGAATTGTGGGTTTAACCTTACGATCGAACCTAAATAAAAGCAGGGTATAGTCGAGGAAAGATATCGTTACATAAAGAAAACGTTTATAAGGGCGAATTGTGCATTTTTCTGTCATATTTTTTACATGATGAACACCATACTACATGTTCACCTAAAAATTACCTCCAGAAGTGCCTCATTTTCAATATGGCGTCCAAGATGGTGTCAAAAGTATTGGAGATAGAGGAAATAATTGCCTTTCAGTAAAACTCAAGTTTCATTTTGAATTATTAATGATAACTTACTCTCTTGGTAGTATTAAAAATTACAAATTTTCTCTCATTGATGCCGTGATATCACAAGTGAAGCCTTTACCTGACGTTAGACACCGACAACGGTACAATAGCATCAGATTCATTCATTTACCACCGATGGCATTAATTTACCAAATCTTCAATGAATATGATCTCGTTTTTGTCTCTATTTCGGTAACCATCTTGGATTGGGGTGTATATAAGGAGAAAATTTGTAACAAGTAATTATTTTCATCCTAAGGTACTCATTAACAATTTTTAAATTTTAAATTTTAACAAGCCAGTCAAGCGAAATATTATACATACCAGCCTGCACTGTTTTCTCAATAGTAGTTTATTACTAAGAGACCTCTCTTGATAATACAAGTTCGGTGTAAAACCTTAAGAGATGAAGAACTGTTTCCATGTACAACATCAGTCAGCGAGGCACAGATCGCAACGGCAGTCGCACCAGGTTTTGACACTCCAATATTGCAAGAAACGCCCTCTTGACTGAGGGCCGTTATTCACTCATCTCTGATTATACCATGTTACTGGAGCTGATAGGTTTAAAGAAATGCTTTGCATTATGATTAGTTTAAACATCTTTGACGAAACAAATACAGAAAGTAATATGGATGAATTAATATTATATGTATTGTATACTAAAGTTTTCTTTGAATGTCCAAAAACCAAAAAAGTATACACAATTAAAATAATACAGATTAGGTAAAATCGTAAGTCGCCAATTTCAATTACAAGAGCTGACATCAGTCAAAATGTTATTTCATTAGTCAATTATATTAGACGGCGCCCAAATTCCTAGGGAAAAGATAACCATTTTAATTTTCCAATAAATGATTGTACCCAATCATATTTAGATTGTTAAAAAACAACGTTACTCAATTATAAACTCAAATGTTATTACTCTTATGACTTAAAAATATACAAAAGCTATTATTTATGTTTTCTACGCCATTTCGTCATTTGTGGTTAGAATATCTTCCATACCTCAGTACCAACCGACAGTAAACTTTTTTTTGGCAACGAGAACTTGTTAAGAAGTTCTTTCTGATAAGAAGAACAGTTTAGAAAATGAAAGAAAGCGGATTTAGGTGTCTTAAACCTCAAAAGGAAAATTGAAGATTATTTCAGACTTAGTTATAATAACTCCCTAGAAATAAATCGATCAACCACTTTAGGGATGAATCGCTTTCTTTGATCATTTCAATAGTTGTCACATAAGGTACGTCGTTGATTAATTTAGCCATCAACACGTGGTATTTTTCGTTTTCGCTTGTCGATCAGCTAAACTCTTAAAAGGAACACCGTGCGGCTAGAAATAATCTACGAACTGAGAAAATTGAAACAAAGTGACAGCTCGTTGGAGGAGTTGTGAAAAATTGCTTCTTTGCGAATTTACTTAAAAGTAGAGGTGTTTAAAGACAAATATTCGGGACGTTATATTCCGGTGGGAACGGGATTGTCGCCGTTGATGACGACCTTTCAATGGAGACAATGAAAACCACGAGGGGAAAACGGGGCCTAACCTGATTTTTGGTACCTGCGAACAACTATGTCTTTGGAATGAGCGCGATCTTTATGAGATTGTTATCAACTAAGTACAACTATTTTAAATTATATTAGGATTTATCGAATAAGAAGTTCAACCAAAAAAATAAAGGTTCCAGTACACTCTTATTATGGAGCTTTAGCATAATGTGACTTCATTTAAAAATAAAAATAAAATTTTTGGACCTTAAATAAGTTGCTCTTGTATATTCATAGTGCACCGACTACACTCGAATCTGCTCTTGCCTTTGGTACTTGGTTGTCAACGTCATAATCAAGCTTTGCTGGGACAGAGAGACGTACCATGCATCTTGATGCACAAACATCAGAGTATATTGCAGCTGAGATAACTATTCTCAGTTATTGGCTATGTAAAAAATGGCCGATTCATCAGAACGGGGTCATAATCAGGGATGAGTGTAAGATTTAATCTACATGATCGAAGTGGGAAGATAATTTAAATACTTTTTCATGTTAATTATTTTTAGAGCACATGAGTGGCACATTTGTGGTAATTATGATTATATCGGTCACGGTTTGTTGTAACATTGGCGGATGTGTACACAATGTACAGAAAACCGAAAAGTTGCTATACTTTATACAACCGCAAACAATCTTAACATTCCCAACACTTGATAAACAAACGAGTGATTTCGCCAAAGTTTCTCATTTCATCAGAATTAAAGTTCCGTAATGTGATGGCCAATTGCCAATAAAGATTTCTGTCGTAGCTCATAACTAAATACAGGGTCTTAATCATCAGTCTTGGCGGGGTTTCTAAGCAGTGTAATTTTACGTCATGAAAAGTAACGGACTTGGCATGATGGCGAAAATCACAGAGCATGTAATACTCCAGTGACATATTATGACAATGTGACGAAGAGTTATCAATGTATTCCTTATGTGAGCATATACCTCTCCTGTAATCTAACAGAGGGTAAATGAATGAAGAACCATATGAAATTCTGAAGACTGCGCAGGTTGTGCATCTCACGCCTCAAAAGACTTATTGTGAGGCTGGATTCAAATTCAAAATATCTTTATTCAAAGAACATATAATATGTTCATTGAATGGCGATATTAAAAATAACCTAATAGTATATTAACATGAAAAACTTAAAAGTTAAAATTTGCAAGTCAGCGATATGCACATCAGGACACTCCTCCAATCAATACAGGAATCTATTTAGTAGGCATTCTTTTGTTTATTTTTGAATTACGTAAAAATGTTTTAATCTTTGATGTAGTTGGGCAGATGACTGAAGAACTTTAATTCAATACAGGTTTTTTTTCTCGTAGTATTTTAATATGAGATTTGTGGTTATGATACATTTCTTATTCCTACTGATGGATGGATGTCAGGTTGATTTAATAATTAGTTTCATTAGCTGATTATTATGTTAACTAATAAAAGTTATAAAATTTGTTTTTTATGTTTAACGTTAAATTATATTTACCAAATTTATGATTAAGAGATTCGGAAAGGGAAAAAAACACAGAGAAGATGCGTTGTTAGAGTTTGGCTTTTGTACTTGCACAACTGCTGTATGGAGCGATTTGTTGCTTCGATCTCAGGAAATGAAACGCTTGTTCTCCCACATACTTCAGCGTGTAATTTTCAAAAAAATTAATGAGAATACCCCCTTCTTTTTCTTTTGAGTTTTTTTCATTACCTTGATTTCACCAAATTGATGATACGTTCGGCCCAGAGCATTGAAACTAGGGCATATTTTACTATATTTTTTTGGTCACGAAGTGACGCAAGGTCCAATCAAAATGTAATAACTTTGAAGGTTCATTAAAGACAAAAGTTTTGTTTAAGGATTTTTTCTTGCAGTTAGTCTTCTCTAGGAATATTCTTGCCTGATTACAAGTTTCTAAATCATCTAGAAGTAGAAAATAATTCTTAATATTCCTTTTAATCAGTGAGTTAAATAAACGGGTGGATATATTTTAAGTTATTAATAGTTAAGTGGATAAATTGAATCAATCTTGTACAAACTTAAAACTTTCTAAAGTTTACTTTTAGAAATACCAAGCGAATCTCACATTTGAAATAGTATGTTATGTACTTAATAACTGTATACGTGCTATAGAATCGACGTTTGAAGACCTTAATTTGTATTTTCTTTGAAGCAGTAGATAGCAGCTTTAGATAAAGTAGTTTTTAGTGGCAAAAAGGATGATCAACTTAAAAGTTTTGCAAACGTTAGTTAAAACAATACTTGAAAATTCTTCAACCGCATTATTTTTATGAATAAATCATGTTTCTCTTCATTTCAAAACTAAATAAATAAATAAATATAAAATAATTCTGTCTTTGTAAAAATATTAAGCATATTTTAATAGCTTTACTCCCTGTTTACAAAACATCTAAGGGCGACGGTCGGCTCTCGGGTTGTTCAGCTATCCAATTACAGTCCCTTACCCGGATAATGGAAGACGATAGGTCGACCTGGAAACACCCTCCTCCGACAAACTAATAGGGTTGTGTAGTAATAAAAGTTTTTTTCTAAGAAAAACGTTATAGTTCGCGTGAACCCTAAAGGAATTAAACAGAATCATTAGATTTAAATCGTTACCTCTGACTGTATAGATCGTATGTGCAAAATACATTTGTTATTCTAGTACTATGAATTTTGATTTTTATTTTTTTACAAGGAAAGAAATCTTAACCCGAAAAAACAACTTAATTATTTATAACGAGGTTTCCTAATAGCATCGACCACTAAGATTAGGATTTTGGCTTTGAGATTCTGGACATTCCAAACTCGAAGGACCATGACTCGCTACGCATAAAATTTAAACTACAACAACCGAAGGCGAAAACGAAAGTCTAAGTGAGGCGCTGTCTGGGATCGATGCGTAGGCGTTTACAACTACTTGCTAACTAGACCACATTTTTTACGGAAAATTTCACATTCACCTTTCAGTACAGGCCTTACAAGAGATAGCTATTATATTACCTTTGCTTAGTTTATTTATTTACCGAATCCGTATCTTGTAAAGGTAAAAACATCGGCTGATAAACATTTTATGTTGCTAGTAAAACCAAATTTGTTATTTGAAAACATGGTTTAAGGAATTCCATGCTGAATGGTGAATATGGAATTGAGTATAGTGAAAAGTAGGCGAATCGAACGTTAAAATAGTATACTTCGTAACAAGGGCAGAAAATGAGGTTTTGCAGGCTCGAGATCGTCTTTCAAATTCGAGTCGAGGTCGAGAATTTGAAACGATCGAGAGCTACAAAACCTCTTCGGGCGAGATGTGAACGCTATTTTTCACCACACTACATACTGAAATGTACCTTATATCACATTAAAAATCTGATTATTTATTTGCCACACTTATAAACAAAACTTTGAGGTTATGAGCTACGACTCAACTTCTTTGTTATGGGTTAAACAATTACAGCTATGAAAATCATATGATCACGACCCATCCTGCCTTTGGAACCAATTTAGTTATGTGATGTATAATTATGAGATGTTCTCACGTTGTTTCAAGCAAATAAACGATCAGCTGACTTTCTACCCTAGGGCGGAAAAGAGCTGGTTCCGGCCACCAAATGACGTTTGTAAAACAGTCGCAGTGTGGTGAAGAAGTATTCAATTTACTGTTTTGCTGCAATGTGTGTTTTTTTCGTTCTTTTATATTGAATAAAATCAAGAAGAATCAAGCGGAGTAAATTTAATATGACCTATTTGTCAACGATCGATATTGTCCGTCAAACATCTTAGATTGTTTATGGTGGTGTACACATATTTTTCAAATGGGCATTTTACTTTGATCACCTCTCTTATCCATTTTCTTTACAATTCGTCAATTAATTTTGTAATCAAGACTCCTCTTACAGTTTTGACCCAATTTTAATGATTAAGGAACTAGCTTAGGGGGTCGTTAATGCAAGGAAGAGAAGTTTTACAGGGTACACAAAAAGCCATAGACGCCCTTACATTTTCGTATTTGCCTATGAGATTTAACATGGGAGTTGAACATGTAAAGAAAAGCTGATTATAATAAACATTGTTTTACCTCAGACCATTTAAAAATAAACAAAAGAAGAATTAAGCTGAGATACAGCAAGTGTTCACTAGTCTTTTGTGAACATTTGTCCTTTTCGTAAAAGCTTTCGTTAGGTCATCTCATCTGTAAAGCTCAGAAAAAGGCCACGAACATCATCAACGCTATTAAAAATCCCTAAACGATCATCACACTAAATCAGAACCAAACAGTCTTGCCAGAAATAGATTTTGTAAGTTATTGATCTCTACCCCCTTTTTCGAGTGATATTAATCGATATAAATGCTCAAAATACTCAAATACTCCCTTTACTCACCATTTTGAGAATTACATGCATATTGCCAAAAAAGGTACAAACAAAATAGTGCTTATAAGTAAATAGAATAAATGATCAAATAAGGGCCTTATCACACATAAACTCCTGAACGCTGTAGTATACCTAATCAGTTAATACTCTTTTCAGTTTATCTGGATTGTATACAACTTGTTTCGTTTTTTTGGAGGTCTGGTAGCCTATTAAACATTTGAACGGCGGAATAAAATAAATTATTTTCAAAAAAGGATGTTGAATGAGGGGGGATATTAAGGATGCACTCCGGTTAACTCCTCGAGTTGTATGGATGGACTGGTAGAAGATCTTTGAAGAGGGCACAGTTCTGGTGGAGAAAAGAACGTGTTTCCAGGAATAAATGGAAGGAAATGTTAACAATTTATAGGACTTGTAAATATCTTTACATGAATCAAGTTTTGAGATCTTAAAGATTACCCTCAAAGCTTTTTCTCAAGTCTAAATATGGCCTTTGATCGAGTAGTGTCCGAACCTCATATTGCCACAGCATATGTCATATATGGAATAATGATTCCAAAGTATGCTGAAAGAAGCAAGGGGACTGAAGTAAAGTCTCGTAGTCGTCTGAGAATAAAATTCCCTGACTTAACTTCCTGCAGACAAGATTGATGCGTGATTCAAAGTTCAATTTCGAGTCAACCATCAGTCCATGAAAGCGTGTATCGGTTTTTGACTCAATCAATTCACCTCCCAGAAAAATACTAATTCGAACTTTATTTGGACGATCTCTGATACTGAAATCGAGGAGAGGAGTCTTAGAAATATTAGCTGTCAAATCATTTCGGTCGAGCCAGTCAAGTAACAGATTACCTTTTACAAATGATTAAAATTCTTAACTTTCTGTCAGTGGATGAGTAGTCCATTATTTTTTTCTATATTGCGTCTTATTAGAAAATTTTGAGAATTTAACGACGCAGAGACAATTTCATTCGTGCACAGATCACGCCGGTGGTGCCTGGCGACGTGAGCGCCACCTCGAGGATGGACTGAGACGTCGTCGTGAGTTGCTGGGTGTCCCCTTCGCCGCAGTAAAAAGGATCAGGATCTTGAGCCGTCATCAAGAACGAACGACTCCCTTCCCTTGTTCCACGCAAGAGTAATGATTCAAGAACCGTGAGGTATGACTTGGCTCTCAACTCTTGCACCTATTTATTTCGTACTAGCTGATAACCCCGGCTTTGCACGGGGGATTATTTTTTCTTCTCATATTCTTTTTGTTTCTTATAGAGCTGCATTCTCTTAGTAACCATAGTAGCTATTTCTAATGGTATCGCAACAATTCAAAGCACTCCCAAAATCCTTGACATAGGTCCCTTTAGGACGATCCTGGGCCTAAGCCCTTAAAGATATCAAAACCAAACCACCATAGTGCACATCATGGGAATCCAAGCTTTAATTTGACACCAAGATCAAGTGTCTACGACATGCAGTTTTGGCTGTAGCCCGAAATATACCAACACACAACTCTTCTTTTATATATATATACTAGCTGAGAACCCCGGCTTTACCCGGGAGATTATTTTTTCTTGTCATGTTCTAGTCGTTTATTTTGCTGTATTCTGTTAGTAACCATAGAAGCTAGAAATAGCTACCATTAGAAATAATGGTAACCATAGCAACAGTTCAAAGCACTCCCAAAATCCTTGACATGGGTCCCTTTCGGACAATCCTGTGCCTAAGTTCTTAAACATATCAAAACCAAACCACCATAGTGCACATTATGAGATTCCAAGCTTTAATTTGACACCAAGATCAAGTGTCTACGACATGTAGTTTTGGCTGTAGCCCGAAATATACCAACACACAACTCTCTTTATATATATATATATATTGATTGATTATCAGTTTAGACATCCAGGAAAGGTCCTATTATTAATGTTCGCCAATGAACCATAATTACACGGCTGCCTATAAACCGCATCACAACATTTATCACGAGACAACAATCAGATAGCAGATTCTTAAAACGGTCTTAAAATATAATACGGAATTAAAACCCTTTGAAATTTCCCAGTCGAACATAACTGCTTGCTTTAAGTAAGATTCAATTTCATTTAAACACTTATATTTTACTAAATTTTACAATTAGATTAAAAATAACCTGCAACTGCAACAACTAGTGATCCAAATAGAGACACATGCCAGATTTATCATAGCTGTGAATTAAGAATACTATTTCAATCAATATGCCTACTAAGTAATAGTAATGTAAACATCACTATAATGTAGACTATTGTTTACAAACGACCAGTGACTAGGCCTAATCGATTGGTTTCGAAGATTGATTAAAAGACTGCATTTAACATCAGCTAGTACAGTCATTTAAATCAAAAGAACAAAAACCTTTAAATAACTGGCGATACTTCATTCTACTTTCACTACTTCCACAAGAGAATTGTTAATACCTAAATATGGCGACCGGCAAGAACGACATGCTTGGAAATCCGTGCATGATTAAAGAACTTAATCAGAAGAACGGGAGTCGTTCGTTCTTGGCGACGACTCAAAATCCTGACCCATTTTACTGCGGCGAAGGGGACGCGTTGCCGGAGACCGTCGAGTTGCATATCGGATTCCACACGCGGGGTTCTCTTATCACATTCAGCGCGGCAGAACAATGCGAGCGTCCGGCTGCGAAGCACGTACCACGAGGCACGTTTTGTGTCTTCCCTCTTCTCGGGAGGCAAAAATCCATACGACTAAATCTTAGTTGAGTTCTCAATTCTTTGAAATACTAATCGTTTTACTTTACTAGTTAAATACAAAGTTAAAGACATAAAAGTTGTTGGATTATTTTTAGGATCCCGAGGAACAATAACTAAATTTTTCAGTGAATTTCGGACACAATACGGACTTCAAAAGGAATTATTCAAAACCATTTCAATAACAATTTTGAAACATTCCACTGGAATTCTACGAAATCATTCATATACTCAAAAGTGATAAAGTTTTAAGTTTACCTAGGACTTATTCCTAAATAAAAATGTCTATAACAAAAAAAAATGCAAAAGAAATTGTAATAGTAACCTTTGTATTGCTGCAACTTTCATTGGAAAGAATGTGTAAATTTATGTCAACAAATTTTCTCTATACATAACCAATATATTCAATACATCAATATATATATATAAAAGAAGAGTTGTGTGTTGGTATATTTCAGGCTACAGCCAAAACTACATGTCATAGACACTTGATCTTGGTGTCAAATTAAAGCTTGGAATCTCATGATGTGCACTATGGTGGTTTGGTTTTGATTTCTTTGAGGGCTTAGGGGCAGGATTGTCCTAAAGGGACCTATGTCAAGGATTTTTGGAGTGCTTTGAATAGTTGCTATGGTTACCATTAGAAATAGTTACTACTATGGTTACTAATAGAATGCAGCTCTAAGAAACAACAAGAATATGAGAAGAAAAAATATTCTCCCGAGCAAAGCCGGGGTTATCAGCTAGTAGTAAATAAAGGATTAAAGTACAGAGCGGATTTTAAAATTAATCTTTTTACACTCGTTTACTTTCTCATCACAGACAAATCGGTAATTCATTCAACAAGATACGAATTAATTGCCTTAAATGTTACTTATGTACACCTGTAGGTATCAAAATCGTTATCGTTTGCCGGACTAGTTTAGAGATATCCTCTCATCATCAGCAGCATTTTACACATTACAAACTAAGCAAACAATCCTGCAGTTGTTATATTAAAAGACACACACCGTTCACACAGTAAATTAAGACATGGGACGAAACAAGGATATTGACACCTACAGGTGTGTGCGTAAGTAACTTTCAAGGCAATGAAATTAAATGATATCGAGGCTGCTTTGTCAGTAAAAACAATTAACGTGTGATTCATCCATAACTCATGAGTTTATACATCGAAATGTTCACGGTTCCGAACAAAAATAAAACAGTAAAATTAAGCTTTTTGTCATTTGAGCTTCATAAATGCACTTAAAAATAAATTTGGAATGTTGTGATTGTTTTGACGTGCACGCAGAGGAGGCGGGTGGAGTGACGAACACTCGTGGTTCCAAGGCTTGTTTGACAAACCCTGGGCCGAACTCAGGATCAAAAAAATTGGCAGGAATATCATAAAATCCTAGCTGAAAATATTTGAGATATTGAAAGTATTTTTTTAAACTCACTATGTAAAAGAAATGTTCACGCTAATTTTGCTATGACAGCTCCGTTTGTTAACAGCGACCCGACAGTTTTCTTACAAAGAGATGCAGCGGTGACTCTAGGTGTGTCTTGTATTAAATATAGCAAACCCGAAACTGGTTTTCATCTTATTTCACGTATAAAAAGTCTAGGTTCGTATTTACAGCAAATCTTGGTTCCCAGGAGGTTATTGAATTAGGCCAATGAAGCTAACTCTACTGTCGACAATAAATTTACAGAACAATTAACAAAACAGACAGCACATAGAAAGTTAAACCTGAGATATTGAAAACGTATTTCAGTCAGTAATTTTTTTAGAAATATTGTTAATTAAAATTTTTTCATGTATTAAATGACAAATTATTTTTCGAAATTACTGCAGCCTTTTTCGATGGCCCTGTAAAAAGATTACAAATATGAGAGTGGTAGATGCGGCGTTGGACACTAATGTACAGTTGGTGTTGATGTTTCGTCGGACTCGTCCGCCCGTGAGATTGTCCTCAGTCTTGTTTGTGCTGCTCTCAGTTTACTGTGTCGATCGATTTGGGCTCTGCTGTAATTTTAATGACGCCCATAAAAAGTGTGCGTTTTGCACCAGGATATTTTTGTTGTATCCCGTCGAGTGGCTGCCGGAATACGATAAGCGCGGAGGTTAGCTGGTATTTTAAATTATTAAAATCAACCAAGACGGTTCGGAAGATGTATATTGTGACTCAAGGTACGGGCACAATCACAATATGACACAACTGATAAAATAATGACAAAGTGCCAAAATAGACACTTAGAATATTCGAAACAAGGAGACGCGCTACGCTAACTGCACTGTCGGGCTCTCTGAGAACACCCTCCAGCCAGTGTAACTAGTTGTCTGTCTTCCTACTCCAAGTCTAGGGTTTTATTAGAAGAGGTAAAGTAATGGGGACGCAGCCCCAGAGGGTTAGCCACACCCACCTAGACCAATAGGATTTGGATAACATAATTATCGTTAGACTTGTCTAATAATTCTAATTACAAGGGGAACCTTAACAACAGTTCATAGTGACAAGCGTCACCTAAAGTGGTTGCAGCTGCATGTGCGTTAAACTAATGAATTTATGTGACAGTCCCGTAAATAAGGGTAAAGAATTGATTATTTGAGTTGAGACATATTTATTGGATTAGGCTTGAAATTATTGATAAACATCTAGACAAGGCCCGCTGTGGGCATGTGTAGAGAACGTGAGAGTCCTCATAGGTCAAGCGTAACAGTAATTTATTAAAAGGGAAGACTGAGAAAGAATTTGGGCTAGGGGTATAGTGGGACTCACAACATTTTTCTACTTTTTTTTAAGAAAGTTCGTTCTTAATTTGATTTGTTTTTAGGAGATGACACAACCATCCAAACTGGAACTAGATCAATCAGGTCTAAACTGAACCAATGTATGAAAATAACTCGTTAATTACCACAAAGTAATTTTTAAATTGTATTCAAAATGCAATGGATAATACGTACAGATCAAGTATATTTAACTTATCACACTCTTTGTATTTTAAAAGTATGTTTAGGCATACATTTGAAGGAAAAGAATACATTGTGATAAATAATTAGAGCCCCCTACATAAGCTACGTTTTATGCTTCCATCATATAAAGCAAAACTAAAGCAATAACTATCGTTAAGTTGTACTAAAAAAATAATTTACTTCAATAAAAAAAGACCATGATGTTTAATTTCAAATTCCCTTTGATCATAAATTCCTACAATACCGTACATATGAAGCTGTTTTTGCGAGTTAACTGAGGCGAGGTTTAAAAACTCGACTTGAAGTAAAGCTTAAAACTGCGTGATCTTCAGGCGTTGGATTGGGACTGATTACGATTTCCAAGAATATAATCATGTCCTGAGATATGTCTAGTTTCATTTTTTGTGAAACAGTGAAATTATTCTTTAAACATACAAATGACTAAATAAAACGCTTTTGATTTTTGCAAATAGAGGACGTTAAAATATCTTTTTTTAATCATGTAAAGAATATTCTTTTATACGGTGACAAGAGGTTAACCAACCAGCGTTGGTGTCTATCATCTTAGCTTCAAATTTAGCGACGTAGATTTTTGTAATGATCAACACATTACAAATACAATAGTTATTTATACAAGCGATTCCGTATAAATTTTTTTTATCGATGCCATAATCGAGCGTATTTTATCACAGTAATTATGTGATACGAAAGGCAGTTGGGCTAACAACTTCACTATGGATGGCTCATTGGTTAAAGTTACTAATCTTAAAGACGTCTGAAATCCCTATTTTACTGTTAAGTCGAAATGCTCACAGAAAACAAATGCAAGGTTAGATTAGTTTATGATAGTATTATAATTTACATTTCAATAAAACAATCGCAGAACAGAAACTAACTTTGACAGCAAGCTGACTAAGGCCCAATAACTTTTATCCAGTAAAAGTTTTAAAATTAAAGGTTTTTGGGAAGAACCGTTGTAGTCTTACTTGATCGTCAGGTCTTTTCCAAGATAAAGTTTATCATCTGGTACAATATATAATACTGGTTGTTCAGTTCATAATCACTATAATGACCGGTGAAAAATAACTCCACCACAGTAAAAAACTTTAACAAGCCATCTGAAAATATGCAAGGAAAATAAATAAGCATATTTATTATAAGTTATGCATATAAGTCATATTTTTCGCAAGACGCTTCAAGCGTAACGGTTACGCTATAATAAAACAATACTCATTTGTTTTCTCATTATTTTAAATATAATAACCTGTCTAAAGATTTTGCGGGCTAATATAGTCATTGTATTATTTTCTTACAACGAAGGATATTATAAAAGCAAAACAAGCAGAGGAACGCAGCGTCCCAGCAGGACGGGCTTAGCCTTCCAATTACGACCCTTCAACGAAGATAATGAAAACCACAAGAGAAAAGCGGGACCTAAACAGATCTTTCCTACCTGCAAACAACCGGCTTTAGCATGCTTTGTTTTACTGAATTGTATTTCCTCTTTAACAATTAAGCTTTATTTGTTATTAATTTTATCACATCATCGCATTTTATTTCATTCGATTTAATAATCAACTCAAAGGCGCTTGCAGTAATAAACACAATCAAATGTGGAGGACATGTCCCCGCATGTGCCTCAACTATGTTCCAATCAGCTTTGGCCTCAGTTGATTGTTAACATCATAATCAGACTTGATTGCTTGGCACCGTCGCTCAATGAATCCTAATGCAAAGCTTCCTCATACAGTACATACGATATATCCGAAAACTCATTTTTTAATTTATTTATAACTAGCAGTTGCCCGTGGCTTCGCTCACGATTAAAATTACAGCTGATCTTACTTCTGCTCTTTTTTCTAAACTGGCAAATGTTAGTATTCCCAGCTGTTGAAAATTCAGTATTTTGAATGTTTACATCCCTTTAAAATGTAAACATTGAAGCTAAGGACGTTCACGGGGCGTAGACCGAGGGGATTTTAAGGAAGTAAATAGGCCTATGTCCTTTTCTGATGTAGTGGCTATATACCTCCAAGATTTCAGCTCAGTTGGTCCATTATTTTTCACGTGGTTGAAAGACAGATATTCACACAAACATCCATACTTTAACATTTATAATATTATTAGGAAGTAGGATAACATTCATATGACAAATATGATAAATGATCAAGTATTAATTGCAGATATTTTCCAGCTATCACTGTTTAATAACACACAACTGTTACTACATTGTGAGGTAAGGAATCTAATTCCGCGTGCAGGTAAAAAATTAAAAACATCAAGCCTGGAATAGTCACCATATCTAAAAACATTATGAGTCTTCTTCAATAATCAGTGATAGTAAATATAATAAAAAACATAAACAAAATAAACTAAGTTCACGGATGGAAAAATCATGACATAGAATTTCATCATTAACTCCCCGATTGCCTTTACCTACGATAGCACTAAGCACTATTCTAACGTTGATTTTATACATTGTCTGTTGATAGTACTTGAGAGAGATATGTGTAGTCTGATTATTAGTGGATCAGCATGATAGCAGTAATAAGTCAAGTGGATGGTCCATGAATGTTGTGCTCGACTGGAGGACCCCTTACACAGAGCATTGCCTACCTGTTGGTTTAGCTCTATACTCTATACTGTTCTATTTAAAATGTTTTTGATTTATTATTCATTAAATTCTTTAAATTCTTTGTATTTTTTATTTTCTATTTTGAATACTTAAAACCATATTACACGTGACCTATGATGACATCAGTGATGTCATGTTTTCACTAAAAATTGGGAAGAATGTTTCCATCTTTTTATTGAACTTGAAATAAGTAAATATTACGTAAGATGATCAACGTTAGTTAAATCATATAAAAACCTTGAAAAAGTTTACAAATTAGACTACACTGGAAGTTTGGCAGTTTATGACTACGTATTGTCCGTATGAGAACAGTTGAAGCTCGGGCAACTCAGTGACGCCAGCGCTACCTACCAAACAGGTGTGTAAGCCCCAGCAAGGTGTCCAAATTAAAATCAATAGGTTCAATAACTCTAAATCGTGTTTTAATTCTGTGAATTTCAAAAAATATTAATTTTCTCGTTTTGATATATTATATTTTTTGTTATAATCCAATTTAAATCGTTTTCACCATACCAATTATAATAGTAAAACTGTTTACTCCTTTTATTAATGAAACATTCCTTGCTTTCTCGCTAAGAAAAATAGTCACTCTGAGAATGACTTCTTCATTTTGTCTGAATTTGAGTGTTTTTTTTAAGGATTATCTATGTAAAAGAAATCTTTTAAACCCTCCAACCCCGTGGTTAGGAAGGGTAGTAATAGTATATAAAATTTGGGGTATAACTGCCGCCAATTCTTAAGGACCACGCTGTCCATAAGCCCTATGCTAAAATTAACATTTGTCTTATGGACGGCGTGGGCTTCAAGAATTTGCGCCAGTTATAGAGTTTCGCAAACGCACCTACATCGGAATTAAATTCGTGAATGTACCTATCGATATAATATCGAATCAAAATTCGAAACATCAATAACCAAAATCCACACAGACATTATAAAAGTATAAAACACTAATCTAAACAAGTTTTAACCAACCAAAAACTAATTCTGTTAATGATTCGCAAGACACATGTTGACAAATTAATTTTTTAGTAACGTTTATAAACAACAGTCTTTCACGAATCGATATTTCAAAACCGATATATCGGAACTTTATAGTTATATTAATTTCATACGTTGTTAATTCAATAATATATCGCAGGTAGGTCTGTAGTCTGCGGAACTGTACCCTTTTGTCGGCCGACAACATTCTTTTATCGGCCGACGGCTCCTTCAATTCTTACCAAACATAAATTTTTACACCAAAGCATTTTCATATTGTCCAGTTACTAATCTGTAACGCTGCCAATTAATGTCATTCTATAATATATAAGAACTCTTGAGGCTGTAAATTCTTACCTTTAACTTTACTAGTAAACCCATTGCCCGAAATCGAGCAATTGACATGTACAGATTTATAAACAAGCGATTCCATATCAATTTGTTTTTATCGATGCCGTAACCGAGCGTATTTTATAACAGTAATTATTAGATACGAAAGGCAGTTGGGACAACAATTTCACTATGATGGCTAATTGGTTAAAGTTACTAATCTTAAAGACGTCTGAAATCCCTATTTTACTGTTCAGTCGAAATGGTCACAGAAAACAAAATAAAGGTTAGATTAGTTTATGATAGTATTATAATTTACATTTCAATAAAACAATCGCAGAACAGAAACTAACTTTGACAGCAAGCTGACTAAGGCCCAATAACTTTTATCCAGTAAAAGTTTTAAAATTAAAGGTTTTTGGGAAGAACCGTTGTAGTCTTACTTGATCGTCAGGTCTTTTCCAAGATAAAGTTTATCATCTGGTACAATATATAATACTGGTTGTTCAGTTCATAATCACTGTAATGACCGGTGAAAAATAACTCCACCACAGAAACCAACTTTAACAAGCCATCTGAAAATATGCAAGGAAAATAAATAAGCATATTTATTATAAGTTATGCATATAAGTCATATTTTTCGCAAGACGCTTCTAGCGTAACGGTTAAGCTATCATAAAACAATACTCATTTGTTTTCTCATTATTTTAAATATAATAACCTGTCTAAAGATTTTGCGGGCTAATATAGTCATTGTATTATTTTCTTACAACGAAGGATATTATAAAAGCAAAACAAGCAGAGGAACGCAGCGTCCCAGCAGGACGGGCTTAGCCTTCCAATTACGACCCTTCAACGGAGATAATGAAAACCACAAGAGAAAAGCGGGACCTAAACAGATCTTTCCTACCTGCAAACAACCGGCTTTAGCATGCTTTGTTTTACTGAATTGTATTTCCTCTTTAACAATTAAGCTTTATTTGTTATTAATTTTATCACATCATCGCATTTTATTTCATTCGATTTAATAATCAACTCAAAGGCGCTTGCAGTAATAAACACAATCAAATGTGGAGGACATGTCCCCGCATGTGCCTCAACTATGTTCCAATCAGCTTTGGCCTCAGTTGATTGTTAACATCATAATCAGACTTGATTGCTTGGCACAGTCGCTCAATGAATCCTAATGCAAAGCTTCCTCATACAGTACATACGATATATCCGAAAACTCATTTTTTAATTTATTTATAACTAGCAGTTGCCCGTGGCTTCGCTCACGATTAAAGTTACAGCTGATCTTACTTCTGCTCTTTTTTCTAAACTGTCAAATTTTAGTATTCGCAGCTGTTGCCGGTTGTTTGCATTCAGTATTTTGAATGTTTACATCCCTTTAAAATGTAAACATTGAAGCTAAGGACGTTCACGGGGCGTAGACCGAGGGGATTTTAAGGAAGTAAATAGGCCTATGTCCTTTTCTGATGTAGTGGCTATTTACCTCCAAGATTTCAGCTCAGTTGGTCCATTATTTTTCACGTGGTTGAAAGACAGATATTCACACAAACATCCATACTTTAACATTTATAATATTATTAGGAAGTAGGATAATATTCATATGACAAATATGATAAATGATCAAGTATTAATTGCAGATATTTTCCAGCTATCACTGTTTAATAACACACAACTGTTACTACATTGTGAGGTAAGGAATCTAATTCCGCGTGCAGGTAAAAAATTAAAAACATCAAGCCTGGAATAGTCACCATATCTAAAAACATTATGAGTCTTCTTCAATAATCAGTGATAGTAAATATAATAAAAAAACATAAACAAAATAAACTAAGTTCACGGATGGAAAAATCATGACATAGAATTCATCATTAACTCCCCGATTGCCTTTACCTACGATAGCACTAAGCACTATTCTAACGTTGATTTTATACATTGTCTGTTGATAGTACTTGAGAGAGATATGTGTAGTCTGATTATTAGTGGATCAGCATGATAGCAGTGGTAAGTCAAGTGGATGGTCCATGAATGTAGTGCTCGACTGGAGGACCCCTTACACAGAGCATTGCCTACCTGTTGGTTTAGCTCCACGCTCTATACTGTTCTATTTAAAATGTTTTTGATTTATTATTCATTAAATTCTTTAAATTCTTTGTATTTTTTATTTTCTATTTTGAATACTTAAAACCATATTACACGTGACCTATGATGACATCAGTGATGTCATGTTTTCACTAAAAATTGGGAAGAATGTTTCCATCTTTTTATTGAACTTGAAATAAGTAAATATTACGTAAGATGATCAACGTTAGTTAAATCATATAAAAACCTTGAAAAAGTTTACAAATTAGACTACACTGGAAGTTTGGCAGTTTATGACTACGTATTGTCCGTATGAGAACAGTTGAAGCTCGGGCAACTCAGTGACGCCAGCGCTACCTACCAAACAGGTGTGTAAGCCCCAGCAAGGTGTCCAAATTAAAATCAATAGGTTCAATAACTCTAAATCGTGTTTTAATTCTGTGAATTTCAAAAAATATTAATTTTCTCGTTTTGATATATAATATTTTTAGTTATAATCCAATTTAAATCGTTTTCACCATACCAATTATAATAGTAAAACTGTTTACTCCTTTTATTAATGAAACATTCCTTGCTTTCTCGCTAAGAAAAATAGTCACTCTGAGAATGACTTCTTCATTTTGTCTGAATTTGAGTGTTTTTTTTAAGGATTATCTATGTAAAAGAAATCTTTTAAACCCTCCAACCCCGTGGTTAGGAAGGGTAGGGGAGCAAGATAATTCGGCGGCCCGAATACTCGTCGGCCCTATCCCCCCTTTCTCAACGCAACATTAAGCACCTATCAAACCTTAATAATTAATTTCATAAATTATTCCAACAAATTCAAATTATCTTCAAAGTAAAAAGTTTTGACTTTTTATGGGGGGGTACAGTGTTACGTAACTTTTGAGGGGGGTTTACGCGAGCGTTACAAGTCCATTAAAAGGGAGGAGGGGTTTCTTAAAAGGCCGATTTTAGCCCATACGTAATTTATGGTTGACCCCTTAAGTACAATTTTTGACAATGTGTTAATATCTTATAGTCAGAGGTGATAATAAACACGTATTTTGGGAGGGGGTGAACCAAAAACATTAACCAAATTTTTGTCATACTTGGCCCCCCCCGAGAAACTGTCCTGGAGCCGCCCCGCCCTCGGTGATCAGTACACCGCGTTGACGAACATCTGTCGGCCCACACAAAAAGGAAAAAAACATGTATTTTTAGTGTATTTTCTCATCTCTAACATATCCCCGTCTGTCATTGGCTACCCTACTATTTATTTGAACCCGCCCATATGAAATTAAATGGAGAATTTCAGGGCCGACGATTTACCGGGCCGACGATTGACCTGGCACCCGAAGGGTAGTAATAGTATACAGGGTGTCTGTAAAGTCCACCACAAAACTCCATAAATCGGTTTATTAGGTCAAATTAAGCAAAAAAGTTCACTAGCGTCTAAAAGGGCTGGTCACAAGCCGAAGTGAACCTCAGAACATGAAGTGGTGGGGAGGTGGAAATCGGCGTCTTGTGGGTCTCGCACTGTCCCTCAACAAGCTAAAGCTCATCACACAAACACGGTGAGTGTAGGTGCGTGGGTCCCGTGCAATGGATAAAGCTCACGGTCTGGTTTATGAAACCGTTTATTCCGTAGCGATTTTATTAAAACTAATAATGTATTTATGTAGCTAATTATCAAATGTTTTAAATTAGTTAATTGTTTTTCAGAAATTATATAACGTAAGGCATACAGCGGTATGAACTAAACATGAATTGTTATTCGATGTTTTTTGCTATTTGGAAAGGGGAATAATTGAATTGACAGAAAAACTACTGATTACAATGTATTCTTTTCTTAGACAATTCTTCATTAAACAAAGTACTGTTGTAACAAATGTAAGCATTAAAAATAAATTAAATTTTTCATCAAATTCAACTGTTATAGTCATAAAACTGAGTGTGGCAAAAAATACAGATTTAGGCCTACTTGCCAGTCCAAAAACACTTTAATATTTTGATTTACAGTAAAGTCTGAATTACCTTTTATACTTACAAAATTTCAACCTATTTATCTTCTAAATGTAGAAGGTCAAAAGAAACTGCGTGAATTGACTAAAAACGACTGATTACAATATATTGTTTATTTACACAATCTATATTCTTATAATAATTCAGTTTAGTCTACAACTAAATATCCAGTTCTACCAGGCCGATTTTTATTAATTAATGGGTCGTTGGAAAGCTCTCTTCCTGTAGATGATTAAATAATTATGAATGTTTGTTTTTGTTGATTTATGGTGAAAAGTAAAAAAAAACACGTTTTCCATAAGAAAAACATTGAAAACGGGTTTTTTCACATTTTTTAATTCGAGGCTTATTTTGGCTGCCTTTATTGAGTATTTTCGAGAAATGCATGATAAAGATTTGTAGGAAATTTTATTCTCTTTCAGAATAATCACCTGCTTCTACTTAAGCCGATTTCCTCACCATTTCAAAGTTATTTGCAAAAAAGCTAAGCAACCTCCAAATTTATGGTGGTGAGGAAATACTGAAGGAGAGATATTTTGTTAAACTTTGTACAACTATATCTAGAGTTCTACCGATCAGATTTTTATAACTAACGGGTCGTTGGAAAGCTTTCTCCCTGTAGATTTGCAAATAATTATTAAAGTTGGATTTTTTAAGATTTAAGGTGAACAAGTAAAAACACATCTTTTCTTTAAGAAATCAGCTTTTTTAATGTTCATATTTTTGTAGCCAAGTTATGGCCGGAATCAGTATTTTAAAAAAATGCTTATAGTGACAAATTGTAGGAAATTTTATTCTCTTTCAGGATATCATCTTTCACTTTGGTTGATTTTCTCACAATTTTGAAGTTATTTGCAAAAAAGCAAAGCAACCTCCAAATTGATACTGGCAAGAAAGGACTGAATTACTTCTATTTTTGTCAAACTTTGTACAACTAAATCTAGAGTTCTACCAGTCAGAATTTAATAACTAACAGTTCATTGGAAACCTTTCTCCCTGTAATTATTTAATTTTTAAATAATTACATTTGTAATAATTATTTGGATTTTTTAAATATCGAAGGTGAAAAACTAAAAACATATCTTTTCTATTATAAATATTTTGAAATCAGCTTTTTTAAAGTTTCCTATATTTGTTTATCAAAGTTTTGGCTACCCATTATCAGTACTTACAAACATATTTATATTTATTTTAATGGTATTATTTTGTAAATAAAGTATGCATTTTCAAAAAGTTGAAATAATTTGTTTGGTAGAAAATAATTTTATTTGGTTGAGGAGATGGTATCCAGATATACCTTAAGATTACTATCTAGGTATTGAGTAGTTGAAGAGCTCGGGCTGATTAGCAAGGGTTCACCATTTAAGAAGTGAACAAGCTGATGTTGTCTCAGACATATTTAAGATCATGTCATAAGTTATTATCAAAATAAATCTATGAAATTCACAACTGCTCAAGACTTAAAGCCCATGTTGAAAGGAATTTTATGATTTTCTACAATCACTGACTAAGTTAGAATTCTGGTTACCGGTACCTTTTAATGGAGCGGCCAGCTTTTTATTCCCTTAGAACCAAGATGAGCTCTTACCTTTCTCAGAAAATAAGTTTTAATACACGACCAATTTAGAATGATAGAACAAACAAAAATTTTTAGACTGAAATCAGTCAAGAATTAATTCAACTTGTTATATCCTGCACTTCACAACCCATAAGCTCTGAACTGGTTTTAGGAGTAAATAAAGAATGTATTTACTACTTTAACAAAATTTATTTACAAACACAAGCTAAACATTAACAAACCTCTATGGTAATAATCAGTGGTAGGGGGGCCAATCTTTGAGAGGAGCGGGTGAGGAGTTATCACGTTAAAAAAAACAACGCAATACCATATTCCAAATCAACGCTCAAGAGTTTTTTGAGGCAGTTCTCCTAGTCTGCTCTGCCAAAACTACATCATAAACATAAAAAATAAATATTCTAAAGCAACACCAGAGGTTCTCATAACTTCTACCAAAAATGGAGATAATTTTCTCTTGTTTACAATATAAAAATTAGCCTATCACAATCATGAAAAATTAAAAATATTAAAACAAAACTTGGGGCTGTTCTCATGGCCTCTGCCAAAAATTATTCACGAGAATAAACTATCCTATCAGAAACATAAAAAAGTATGTTCTAAAACAACCCTGGAGAGTTTTTTGAGGCAGTTCTAGCCTCTCCCACAAACATAAATATACGGTAACAGCAAACTGATACATTCTTTCCCCCTTAGAACCATTTAGAGCAAGAAAACCAAGATAGTGAAATAAAATTAAGCCTATAAAATAAATTTACTGACATCTTATTTTATTTCCATTATTTTGAGTACAATTTTTTTTGAAATTCCAGTACCACTCCCCAACTGTTTATCTAACTTAGAAGCACCATTAATAATTTATTTATTAATGTGAATAATGTTTATTGTTAAAATTAAATAACTGATTTACAGCTTTGACAAATAAGATTAATGATAAGTGTTGCAGCAGTCCTGCATACTCAGCGAATTTCAAGTGCATCAATAAATCATTTAAATGAAGTATCGCATCAGGTAAAATCAATATACATTCAAAAGAAAGCATGCAAAAATACTCTCCTAGTGGCTTTTAGGAGCAAAAGGCTATAAAAAAATAATAGCCTATACTTGGCACGAAAATGCAATGTTCAAAATTCCAAAATAGCTGGCTTTTCCAATTTAATCATATGCGGAATATGACCAGCTGTTTAAGTTTGACTAAAAATTTCATAAACATCATCAGTAAAAATCTGTATTCGCTATAGTACATTTATATGACATATTTAGTTATCTGGCCTTTGAATAAGCCATATGTCTGTATCCACCATATGGCTTTGAATCAAACATCAGCTCACATGTTTTAATGTAAACAAAGCAGACGTTTTAGATCCCAATGCTACTTAAATGGCAGTTATTTTATGTTATTTTTTGTTTTCTAGCAAACTTTAAGAAATTACAGTACTTTTCCTGAGTCTCTGACATTAAAACATTTAATTTGAGCCCTCTCCCATCTTTCTACGACTTGCCCACAATTTTGACGCAAAGAATCGTCTTACGAAATTAAATATATGATGTGAATAAAAGAATATGGGAAATGTTGTGAACAACTACAATCTTTAAAAAATTACAACATATCAAATTGTAAATCTGATTAAGGATGTATTTCCAGGATTTCCAGTATATCCTATTTTTGTTTGTCAATATCATACAAACAACCCCGAGGAGGTTTTTGAGGCAGTTCCACTAGCCTCTGCCAAAATGTTTGTTACTTTATCTGATTTATAAAAACACACTAGCCTAACACAAAAACAATTCAATATCATACAAAACAACACCGGGGAGGTTTTTGAGGCAGTTCCCCTAGCCTCTGCCAAAATGGTTGTTACTTTATCTGATTTAAAAGAACACACTAAACTAACACGAAAACAATTCAATATCATACAAAACAACACCGGGGAGGTATTTGAGGCAGTTCCCCTAGCCTATGCCAAAATGGTTGTTACTTTGTCTGATTTATAAAAACACACTAGCCTAACACAAAAACAATTCAATATCATACAAAACAACACCGGGGAGGTTTTTGAGGCAGTTCCCCTAGCCTCGGCCAAAATGGTTGTTACTTTATCTGATTTAAAAGAACACACTAGCCTAACACGAAAACAATTCAATATCATACAAAACAACACCGGGGAGGTTTTTGAGGCAGTTCCCCTAGCCTCTGCCAAAATGGAACAACAATCATATAAAAAAAATTGTAAATATATTTTGTACTGTACAAAGGACTGTTAAGTAGAACATAAATTCATGAAATAAATTACAACATGAAACAACAAGGAACTTCATGTTGCAGCGCCCCCTCCTCTTCAATCTGAAATAAAAAATAAAACAAATTTATTCAAGCCAACAAACAAATAAATGTTATAATCTTTGGATGATCACAACTCTTTTTTGGACAGAGGATTTAAGTTAAGGTCACTTGAGTATTTTAAGACTATCAGAATGAATACGGGGACGGATTTAGAACCTGAAATGTAATTCTTCAAGTAAAAAGTAATTTAAAAAAATACATTTCTTCAGTTGAATGTGACTATATAACCTACCTTTGACTGGTCGTATTTATATGATCACAAAACCAAAAATATTTAGATTCGGAAACGCCCAGAAAGAATGTACAAGGAAGAATTTAATTTGAGCATATCTCGAGGACGAAACAATATTTTCAACAACGGATTGTGGCATTGTAATCAGCGGTGAAAATATGGTCAGTAATAACGCGTCACATTACCACATTCATATTTTTTAAATCTGTATCTAATATGGCGGATCCGAGATGGCAACTGAAAATTAATACCCGATGAAAATGAAGTATTTACCATCCAGCAACTATCGGCAGTCTTTTCAAGTCAATATCTTGGTATATAATAGTTTGGATGTCATAAATACAATTTTTTCAAGATCTGTATCTGTAGCCTATGTTTGGCCCAGTAAACTTTGACCTTCGATATTCAAAGTCACCCAAGAATACCATTCTGGCATCCGCCATATTCTAGTTCTCCAAAACAAAGTACTGTTGAACAAATGTAAGCATTACAAATAAATTAAATTTTTAATCAAATTCATCTGTTGTAGTCATAACACTGAATGTTTTAAAAATACAGTTTTACTTGCCAGTTAAAAAACACTTTAATATTTTGATTTACAATGAAGTCTGAATTACCTTTTGTATTTAAATCCTCAACCTCTTCATCCTCTGAATGTAGGAGGTCAAAGGAAATTTTGTTTCTTTCTTCATTTGTTAAAACAGGCCTAGATTCTTTCTTATTTCTCTTCGTGGAAAAAAATCTCTTCTGTTTTTCAACATTTTTGTTGGCTGGCTCTGATGTAGACTTCTGTGATTCCTGAAATAATATTTTTATGTAGTATTTAATAGAATAATAAATATAACGTGCGTCCCATAATCCCCTCGCCAACTTTTATCCATGTATTTTTTCCAAATATAAATACACACCACCCCCAAACATTGTTGGAACGTTAATAATCCATTTTAAGTGAGTATTCCATTTGTCATCTTCAATCTGCCATATTGTACCCAAAATAATATTTTCAAATGTAAAAGTGGTGTTGTGACGGGACGCTACCAAAGTCCGACAACGCCAAATCCGGACTGTTTAAATTTCCCAAAATGTCAAAGTCGAACAGTGACCAAGTCGGACAGCGACGAAGTCACACAGCGCCAAACCCGGACTGTTTTGAAACAGTCCCGATTCGACGGGAGCGTCAGGTGCCAAAACCGGACTGTTTCATTTTTGCACAGAAACGTCTTTAAGGAATAAAACCTTTACACATTACACTTTAAAATTAGCCAGCCTACTTCAAAGATCTTTTGTCTAAAAAATACTATGACGCAGGCGTAGAAATAAAAGTTTTGTTATTATGTTTATAGAGGGAGAGTAAAGAGCGTGTTTGTATAGTTTGTTATATGGATTTTTTAAATTAACAGTATATTTTTATGAAATATTTGTCCTCTTACCTTTTCTATTCGTCCAAATGCTGATGCCATTGCTGCTACAGTTGACATTGTCTGACGCATCATATTTTCGACATACTCCATCTGCTCCTCGCTACTGACATTTTCTTGTAAAAAATGAACAAACTTGTCAATCTTTCCCTGAAATGTGTTTTCTCGAATCCCTCCCTTTAAATTTTCTGTGCACACTTCGTTCAAAATGTCATATTCGTTGGGATGTTGGGTTTCTTCACTAATGTCAATCACTAGGCCTAAGTCATCTTTTTCTTCTGAAACTGGTGGATTGCTTATTGAGTTGTTTTCACGGATAGCTCTAACAACTAAATGAATGTGCTTGCACATATTATTTTTGATTGCATTGTCCATACAGGAACAAATGTACTCGTGAAAGCAAGATGCGCAATGATCACACTTTAACTGACATCTTGAGCATTGTTGGATCTTTTTAACTGTGTAAAATTCTTGTAGCGCTGAAGACAATACTTGCCATGAGTGTGAATCTATTGCAGTTATACTGGCCTTCGAAAGTAGAAAACTATTCTTGTGTCGTTTTCTTAGTAACCGCAATTTACTGACTACTTTGCCTTTCTTCATTTTGATGATCCAATCAAAAAGTTTGTCCCGAAGTAAATTCAGGATTGCACAGAGCGTTTTATCTAGCCTCTGGATTTTCTTCCCTCGGAGGTAGCAATACTTCAAGACTTTGTTGAAGTTTTCTAAGGACATATTAGTATTAATGCCACTGTTAATGCGGTAGCAATAAGCCCATCGTGTAAAGCACATATTTCTGACATATTGTTCTTCAAAATACTTACAGTAGTCCTTAGTTTCTTCATCACTGTTGAAGTTTTTTAAAGCAGCATCCAGCAATTTGTGAAAAGTATCTTTGTCCAGTTCATAAAGTAAAGTTTTGAGAATCTTGTATACTTCTTCTTTCTTTACTTTGTTTTTTATTTTGTTCAAGTTTTCTCTCCACGCCTTCAGGACATGCCATGTACAAAATATTCTTGTCCTTGACGGTCCCATTATCTTACACCAGGCTGTGTAAAATGTTTCATCCATATCGGACATGAAAACATTGGGTTTGAGAGCGCCACATGTTTCTTGTATTTTTTGAAAAAATGCCCTTACAACATGTTCGTCGCTCTTATTCGTAAACATGAATGCGACTGGGAATCCTTCCCTGCTGTCATCGAATACCAGAAGTGTGTATAATTGAAAATTATACTTGTTCAGCCCATGGGTGCTGTCAATTGAAATTATATCATTTCCATATGCCTTAAGCATAGTTTTTTGGGCATTTGTTATATAAATAATGAGGAAATCATCCTCTTTAAGATGAGGGAAATCTGAATTTATTACGCCCTGTGGTTTATAATGCAGGACAGAAGTGTTTTTATCCGCTTTTAAATCTTTCACCCAGGATTCAATGCTGATAGGGTCGTATGGATGTTTAACGGCTTCATTGTTCAAATTAAAAGACCGTTCAATGTTGCTTATATCTTTTCTAGTGGCCAGATGAATCCTCTGCAGGTCGCAATTTCTTAGAGAGGTTCTGATATCCGTCAAGATAAAATCGTGGGGAGTTTTATTCAACAGCTGAGAGGCGATCTTTTGCTTGTCTTCTCTTGTTAACCTGATGTATTTGAGTTGATTTTTATGTCCTACATGGCAAGGCAAATATTTAACATCAACTCTGCCGTTTGGCTGTACATTTACTTTGATTTCTGAGGGACAAAATGCATTTATTTTAACAGATCCCATTATCTTTATGTTGCGTAAATTTTTCCTATTCATGTTCAAAGAGCCACTTCTATGGCAAACATAATGCTTTGTTTTAGCTTTTTCCTTATAAAATGTAGTGGTTGACTTCTCCAAATTACTTTTCCAGTCATGAAACAGGTCCAAGTTGTCAAAATTGTAAGTCTCCCATCTTAAGGGAATATTGTGTATTTCTTTGAAATGAGTGTAAATTTCATGTCTTCTATTTTTTGTCGATACAAATGAACACATAGGGCATTTTCTTTTAACTGACGCTCTTTTTGAATTACAAACACTGTGGATTTTTCTTTCATGATATTTTAAGTGCTTCAAATAGCTAAAGGACGCATTGCATTGGGAACATTTCAGAGGTCGTTGTGGCCGAAGCTTATGTTTTTGCATGTGCCTTTTTAGATTACACTTTTGATGTGTTTCATAACTACATTGATCACATTTTAAAGTTGATGAGGTTTTATTGTTGACAAAATGAATAGCACTAATGTGACGGTCCAAGCAGAATTTGGTACTGAATTTTCTGTCGCACAGAGCACAAGAAAATTTATCGTCAGGCAGCTTTTCACCTTTTGAATTTACTTTGTGTGCATTTTTTAAATGCTTGTTGCGGTATACATTTTTACTGAATGTCTTTCCACAAACACTGCAAGCAGATTTTTTGCTTTCGTTGTCCATCATATAAAATTTAAAAAAATAGTTGTAAAACAAATTTTTCCTAAAGTAGGCTAATTCCAAATACTTTTTACAACTTTAGGACAAGTATTCAATTAGAAGCTTAAAATTCATCTGAAAGAGTATTTAAATTAAAATATATACACAGTTTGAGGACTTTATCCATAGCGATTAGTTTCTAAGCCGATAAGACTACGCCATAGCCAGTAAAAGTTTTTTTGAGAGTTTGGGCTCCGCGATTACAGAAAGTAGGTAAAAAAACTTTCTAACCTTTAATTTTAATGTGATTTCAACATTTTTGCTCACATTGGCTACGGCTTTGTGCTAAGAACCTTGGAAAACAGCCCTACCATTAAATTTTCCGTCTCCATAAAAATCTTTTACTAAATTTTAGCTTAGGCCTATCTTATCTCCCCAACCACTAAACATAGAGAACTCAAATTTGTGTCAAATTGGGTAGGTCTACGAGTTACATATCTGGTCTTCTGCCGTTCGTTTCTAAAGCAGACGGTATATCTGATTTCAAAGAAAACATAATCAAAGGATCTGCCAGTAGAAAAACTTCGATATATAGATTGCTGAGTAGAACTTGACAGCCGGTTACATTGTAGGCTATTTATTGCTGATTCCAATTGAAATGTATTTATCGATAGTATCTGCACAAAATGGCGGATGTAATAAATAACGTAAATTGTTCAGTCAGTTTACTGGTTGTTATCAATGTTACTTTCATTACTGATGGTTTTCTGAACAGTACATCGATTGGGTTTTCAAACACAAAGGTTGATAGTTGATATTGAATTACCGAAATACAGTCTTACGCGAAAACGAAATTGATCCTCGCCAAAGCCGTAGCCAGAAAATTTTTTCGGGGGGGGTTTGTACAGGGCCGACGGGTGAATTTCCGGCTCGGCAAAAGTGGTGACCTTTTTTTTTGTTTATTACTCGCGTGTGTGCTTTTCAGCGCCTTTATCGTCATTTTTACCCTTTTCAACTGTTTCCGGGCCCCTTTACGTTTACTCAGGGGGTTTTTGGGGGGGGTTTTCACCCCCATTTACTACGTTTTCAATGCTATTTCTACTAACCCCCCCATTGGCTACGGCCTTGATCCTCACCATTGTTAAATTATGTTGAGAATTTCAGTTACTAAACCTAAGTAAAACAGACAAGTTAAAACCATAATTCAGCATAGCCTATAGGCCTATATATAATTTAACCTATTATGTTAAATCAGATATGAAACTCATGCCTCAAATTGTAATAATGATCTGTCTACTTTAGCTCCATGAATGGTTTTGGTCAAGTCAAATTGCTTCCTTAAAGGGGATTTTTTATAAAAACTAAAAGAGCCGGTACGAGTTTCATATCTGATCTTCTAGGTTACGTTTACATCGGTTGCTTACCAATGCTTAGGTTTGACAACTGTACTTCTCAATAGGATTTAACATAGGCGAAGATCAGTTTTGTTTTCGATACTCAGTTCAGGTTTCGGTTATCCGATATCAACTGTCAACCTATTATGTTTAACTCAACCGATTTACTATTCGTATTTCAACAAACATCAATAATGAAGAAACTTTGATAACAAACAACAACTGAAACCACTGTCAATTATATTATTCGATACGTTACTATAAATTAACTAACTATAAACACAATTTACCTTATTTCTCATCATCCGCCATCTTGTACTAACTTAAAATGCTATCGATATATTTTCGTAAAGTAACAAAACGATATGAACTACAATGCAATTGGATGTCAAGTTCTGTCCAACAGTACATCGAACTTAGACTATCGGTATATCGTACGATAGGCCTATTGTTTTCTTAGAAAATCAGATGTTGAATCAATTAACAAATATCGACTGTACTTAATCAACCATCGTAAAATTGATTTCGGATCGTCGTTTGGGGTCAGGTTTAATATCTGATCTTCCATCGTGTATTAGACCGTAAAGAAGTGCAGTTTGTGAAATTGACCTTCGCATGTGTTAAATTACATTGAGAAGTTCAGGTACTAAACTTATGCATTCAAGGTACGTAAACTAAAGACTGTAAACATAACCTGCAAGTACAGAAGATCAGATATGAAACTCGTACCAAAGAGCCTACCTAAATTTGGTAGTTTTTCGAGTACTGCAAGATTAGGCCTGGTGCATGTTTATTATTGTTTATTTATTTATTCATTGCCTACGGTGTAACCAATTATAAGAAAAACAATAGCCTACATCATATTATGCATAAAAAATATCAATACGCGGCTAAACTGTGTAGCCTATTTTAGTGTTGCAAACTAAAATACTCTAAAAGATACTAAAAAATTTAAAAAAAATCTGAATATGATGCATTTTTGCAAGGTTTGTTATTAAAATGACTATTATATTATTAAAATGACCTATTATTATTAAAATTAACAGGCTTATACAATTGCATAGCCTGTTGTCAACGCCAATAAAGACTTCGAAAGTGAACAATTACCACTAGGCCTATTAGGCCTAGGTATTGTTATTGTTAATTGTTTAGATGGTGGTCAAAGTTAGTACAAAGTAAACCTGTAAAGTAGGTATTAGTACAAATATGTGGCAATATTTTTGTAAGTTTTTTGGGTAGTGACACTCTTCCAGTGGTAACTTTCAGTTCTCTAAACTGTTTTCAAGATTCAAGACTTGTTTTTAAGAGAATTTTATCAATAAACAACTATGTATTATTTTAATCTTAAACAAAAAGGTATAAGAACATGAATGCAGAAAGTTAACACAAATTGGACATTACTGTACATTTTAAAGCTGGTTAACGTATTAGATTTAAAAATTAAATGATCCTTTGCCATGAAACTGAAATACAATACGGTAATATAAGAAACTTAATTTAGACTTACCATATTATCATAATGTGCATACAAACGTTACAAGACTGAAGAAGAGTTGTTGACATTTTCTATTTTCTACCAGCTGAAACTGAAGTGGAACAGAAGGCTCATAGTCGCTCACTCTACCGCCCCTGATTACCCCTCCATCCCCACCACATCGCGTCTGAGGGTTCACTTCGCTTTGTGACGCGCCGTTTTAGACGCTAGTAAAAAGTTCCGTGAAGGTATGTCCTAAAATGCATATTTACCCAGATATCCGCCATTTTGTATTTTTCACAAAATATTTTTTATCTCCAAAGTTTTTCAATCGATTTTTTTGAAACTTAGTATGTACCTATAACTAGTCAAGGTCAGTTTATGAAAAAATAATCAGCATGATCGAATTGTAAATTTCAAAATGGCGGCCGTTTGAAACATTTAATTTAAAATATCGGAAAAACGTTACGTAGTACAAAAAATATGAAGAATTGGAATGTTTAGAGAATTTAATTTCCAGTCTAATGACACCAGAATTATGAAAATCGGTCAATAAATAACTGAGTTATGGTCGAATTTATCCAACGAGGCAGCATAAATTGGAAGGAGAATGGCCCATTGTTGCATTGAGTCATGCGCAAACATAGGTCAATTACGCTGCCTCAGTAGATAAATTTGACCGTAACTCAGTTATTTATTAAGCGATTTTCATAATTCTGGTGTTAATAGACTGGAAATTAAATTTTCTAAAAATTTTAATTCTTCATATTTCTTTGTATTACGTAACGTTTTTCCGATATTTTAAATTAAAAGTTTCAAACGGCCGCCATTTTGAAATTTACAATTCGATCATGCTGATTATTTTTTTGTGAACTAAACTTGACTAGTTATAGGTACATACCAAGTTTCAAAAAAATCAATTCACAAACTTCGGATATAAAAGATATTTTGTGAAAAATACAAAATGGCGGATATCTGGGTAAATATGCATTTTAGGACATACCTCCACAGGAACTTTTTTGCTTATTTTGACCCAATAAACAAAGTTATGGCGTTTGGTGATGGACTTTACAGACACCCTGTATAAAATTTGGGGTATAACTGCCGCCAATTCTTAACGACCACGCTGTCCATATTTACGAATTAGAATACACTGGACGTTTGACAGTTTATGACTAAATATTGTCCGTTAAACAACATATTTAAACTTTTCACTATAGTAAATTTATAATTCAGTAATCTAATTTATTGAAAAAGTCAAATAGCGAACCTTTTAAAATATCACCTAATTTACTTATTCTTTGGTTTCAACTAACTGAATATTCATTATAACAGGGATGAACTGAATTGTTAAAAATACTAACATTCAAACAGTAAACAAACTACCTTTGTTATTACATAACTAAATCAAAAACTTTTACGGAGGGATTAATAGAGTTTTTTATTTGGTTTTGAAAATCTCTCAAATAAACAGGAAAAAATACTATCTTCTAGATCGAATTGTGTGATTGCGTTTATGGAGCTATTATAAATCCGTAGAAGGGAGCAGAACGTTGAATGATAAGAACGGAGATTAACCTCACACTGAGGTGTATTTCCGTATCCTTCTTTATACTCATTGTAAACCTAATGACATAATTGTCAACAGAAAAATACCCTATCCGTTATACTTAGATACCGACACATTCTAAGGCGTAAGAATCTAGAATGGCTGATTTTGTTGTTGACTAGCTGAAAACCCCGCCTTTGCCCGGGAGATTATTTTCTTCTTGTTGTTTCTTAGTGCTGAATTCTGTTAGTAACCATAGTAGCTATTTCAAATGGTAACCATAGTAAATATTAAAAAAACTTCCAAAACCCTTGACATGGTTCCCTTCCGGACGATCCTGTGTTTAAGTCCTTTGAGATATCAAAACCAAACCACCAGAGTGAACATCCTGAGGTTTCTAGCTTTAATTTGACACAAAGATCAAGTGTCCACGACATGGAGTTTTGGCTGTAGCCCGAAATAAACCAACACACAATTGATTTTTTTATATAAATATATTGAATACAGAAAATTGCCACCTCAATCACTAGCCATTCCGTTGGTTAGCTAGTTGGTTTGGCAGCTCAAGAAACAACCCATCTAAAAAACTAGAGTAAAACGCAATGTTTAAAATCTTTGCAACGTTGATGGTAGTTGAAGTGGACATGTTGCCAATCGGCACCATTGTAAAACCGAGGAAGCGTGAATGTTGTCCTCGGCACTGGCGCTGTAACAAGCGACATTGGCTGTGCAGCCTTGTTACGTGGAGGGCAATTGTAGCACGGGCGGGTAGGTCGGACATTGTACACTGCGGACAACTGTAACAAGCTCTCCCAGCTCAGGCCGGCTTGTTATTTTCTGCCGCCGATTGTACGACTCGGGCATCCACGTTTTGTTAGCTGAAGCGGTTCTGAACAATCATTTTGATACTAACGACTATGCAGTTTGTAGCCAACGGTGTCCAGTTTTTATTTAATGGGGCCGGATCCGATGAATTCACAATTATTCTATATGAGTAGATATACAACGTTTAAATAGTAAGAATCCTATAAGATAAATGTGTGAACAGAGTCTACAAAGTTTGAGTGTTTTCAGTGCTATTATTGTTTTAAATGTTTTTGCAATTGTTATTCTTTTTTTAATTTATGTTCAAAACTTAAATGTGTAAATAATACTATAGTAAATGAAGATGATTTGTGGATAAATCGAGACTGGTCTCACGAAAAAGAATTGAACATCATCAATTGTAAACTGCATTTTTGTAAGTATTATTTTAAGGTGTAGAGGCTCGACCATAGAGTATTGGTAAATGAGAATAGAATTCACTATTTTTGTGTTATTGCGGAAAACAGAATGTTTACTATTTTTAAGGGAACTGATTAAGCATGGTGACGGTTACTGACAGATACTGAGTAGAAATCTGTGACATTTTTAAGAGGCTTTCGTTTTGAACACAACTCTTTTAGTTCGTCGGGCTATACACAATGTCACAACTCATCTAGTCGGTAATTTTAAAATATGGTAAACGTAAACCCATAAAGTCACATCCTAAACATTTAAGCGGCAAACGAACCGAAGAGCAAATATTTAAAAAGTTCCAGTTACTGTCTACGAAGACGGAGAAACAGAAGTTTTATAAACTATATTATTCGGAGATCAATACTTTAATCGACCGTAATAGCTGTTTATAAAATTATACAGTATACAGGGTTCGGAAAAAGTCTGGAATATATTAAATAACCTCTGTATTATTTTGTTCAATGAAATTAAACTTTTCAGTAGTGTACCAGTCATAAATAGAAATATTTTCACATGTTTTATTATTTTTTCGCATGACCAAAGGGCATCTTGGTCTTGATGAATGCCTTGAAATTCTTAATTGTAAGCACACCTCGAGTTGTACCTCATTTAAAGGTCATAATTAGTAGATCATAACAGCGCAAACCGCGTCTCAAAAAGTTAATTCATTCAGAATTTACAGCTCCTCAACGATTTTAATGTTGGTCATTAAACTCTAGGCTAAAAGTAAGAAGCCCAGTCTATTTTCTAATAAAGCACTCGAAACAACGTAATTTAATTGTAGATTTGTTAATGCGTCAAATTAACCTTATTAATGAGAAATGCATGTATCTAAACCCAAACTACACAGTTCCGAGTGCTTTATTAGTAATTTGACTTTTTTCCTTCATTTTAGCATAGAGTTTAATGGCCAACATTAAAATCTTTGGGGAGCTGTAACTTCTGATTGGATTAACCTTTTGAGGTGCGGTTTGCGCTGTTATGATCTACTAATAATTAGTCTTAATTATTAAGACGTTTGAAATGAGTCATTACGCGAGGTATGCTTACATTTAAGAATTTCAAGACTTCCAGCGTGGGCCGCCCCCTCATCGTGCAAAAAACTAAGGAAATACAAAAAAATGGCTATTTGTAATAGATACACAACTGTAAAGGTGTATTACTACTTTTAAAAATAATATAAAACTTATTTAATACATTCCAGACTTTTCCGAACCTTGTATAATTTATGCAAGCGCAAAACACATTCTGTCCCGATATTACGTTTATTATGTCTACCCGCTTTATTACAGAATCTGAATAGTTATTAAAACTCACATCGTATTATTAAATACGTATTCATTTTTACATACAGTGATTTTCAAAAACAAAACAGAGATAGCCAAGGCAGAGAGAAGACACAGACCAGTAGAGGATGGTGCGACAACACAAAACAAAGTACAAGCGGCAGTAATACAAAGTACGATGTTAAATATGAAAAGCTGTTTTGACTAGGCTAACGAACCTATGTTGAAAACCGATGGATCATTTGTCTCCGGGTAAAGAAATTTATGTAAACCTTTATACTAAGAAATTCAATTAAACCAGAAATCCGATACTTAAAGTAAGCAAATGAAGTGGGTTTGAATGTTTGGGGTTTACACGTTGTACCAATTAATAGCAAGGTAGTTAGAGGCAGGTGTGAGATGTATATGAGTATATATCACGGTAGGCCGCTGTGGCCTCCACACCTGGGCCTTGAGTTATAGCGAGAACACAGAATATACATCTAACAGTAGCGATGTCGGGGACTACCTCTCCTTGTGTGAGATGTACATGAGTATAAGCCAACAAGAAAATATGTGCCCTTCAATATGTAAATAAACACAGTGAATCAATAGGTAACATATTCAAAAATAATTTAGTTTGTCTCGGCTATACAGTTTCTAAAGGTCCTTCAATCAATAATTACGATAAGCCTCAATATTCAAAAGCCAACTCAAAAGGTGTTTATATGATTGAGTGTAATGGAGGTGTGACTTGCAACAAAAAGTACATCGGAAGCACCAATAGAACATTCTCTGAAAGGTTCAAACAGCACAATGCAGTTAACCAAAACCCTCCCCTCTCTACAAATCCCTACTCTTAAGTCGCTCGACATTTAAAACGGAACAGTAACCACAAAATTGATTTTGAAAATTCACTGAAAATTAATATTTTCAGTGAATCGTTGCATAGTTTAATAACAATGCAACGATGGAAGAAGAAGGTGTGAAAGAATTCCTTATTTACAACAACATAACTGAAAATGACAATAGTAATTTACTAGACAAAAAAAGGATTTTTCGGATAAAATCTATCTATACTATTATAAAGAAGAGGTGGTTTCTGTATGTATAAATGGGACAAGTAAACTCGAAAAATACTGAACCGACTGGGTTGAAATTTCACACAGAGGTAGATCTTGAACCTGGGAAACATATAGGCCTATTTACTTCCTTAAAAATCCCCTCAGGCTACGCCCCGTAAACGTCCTTAGCTTCAATGTTTACATTTTATAAGGATGTTAACATTCTAATACCGAAATGCAAACAGCTGTGGATACTACAATTTGACAGATCAAATAGCAGAAGCAAGATCAGCTGTAATTTTTATCGTGAGCGAAGCCACGGGCAACTGCTAGTAACTTATAAAATTCTTCTGCAGCTCAGTCAACAATAATATAATTTCTACTCCAACCAGATGAAAATACAACACTGGCAATGATGTGACTTGTCCTTTGACCATGACTACTTGCTCTGGATTCAGTAGGCCTACGATAGCCGACCGGGTGTGATGTCCGTCATTAATTATTTTTGTTTCCGACGTCGGTGTAATATTTGTTCCGTGTGTGCGTATGTCATTTGTAATGATTACTGTGACTATTTTTTCAAAGTTCTAACAACTACATTATTTTAAGTGTGGACTTTTTTATGTACATTTTGTGTACTACCGCTGAAGATGAAGGGTAATACCTTCGAAACATGTACGGCATGATGAGAAGATATTTTGATACCTAAAGGAGATTACGTAAGTAACAAATTGAGTATTGTGTATCACCGCAGGCCACTATGGCCTCCACACCTGGGCCTTGAGTTATAGCAAGAACACAGAATATACATCTAACGGTACCGATGTCGGGGACTACTTAATCAACATCTCTCCTAGTATGTACAATTCCAAAAACCAGTACCAATCGCTGTTCACCAGTTATCAAACCATCAAAAATATTATTGACTGTATTGTGTCAAGTTTCATCACTCTAAATACCGTGAAAGTTGGTATGTTGGTAATCATACCGCATTAACTAAACGTAACTGTGATCAAGTTTAAACAACACATTACAAACTTGGATTGCTGTAATATTTGCGATGTATCAATTGCCAACGTGACTAAGATGAGCTTTGCTCTGGTCGTTGATGACGCAGCCAAGTTACGGGCCATAAATCTGTTACAGTGTCACAAACGCTTCATTTTTAGTTCAGCATCAAACGAACTGAGATTGGCATGACAAACACTTCATATATTACTGGATTTAAATAAAAACTTCTTACACACTTAAATTGTACATTTCGTAGCAAGGGCCGAAAATTAGGTTTTGCAGACTTGAGATAGTATCTGCTAACGATTGAGAGCTGCAAAACCTTTTCTGGCCGAGGTGCGAACGCTATTTTTCACAAAATTACACAATGAATTTCACCCTATTTAACATTAAAATTCTGTTTATTTATTTGACACACTTAAAAACAAAACTTGGAGGTTATGAGCGATGTTTCAACTCCTTTGTCATGGTTTAAGCAAAAACAGCTGTAAAAATCATACGATCGCAAATATCCTCTCTTAGGAACTTACTGAATGCCGTATAACTATGTGATATTCTCACGTAATTTCAAATAATAAACGATTAGCTGACTTTCGGCCTTAGGGTCGAAAGTTTTCGGCCCTCTGGCGGAAAAGAGCTGGTTTCGGAATGATGGTTTGTAAAACATGTGATTACGTCGTAGTGTGGTGAAAAATATGTTTTATGGTGGAACCACAATGTTTGTATATTTACAATCTTGCAAGTAATACAGTGTAATTATAAATTAATTTTTAAGTATTGTAAGACGTTTTTATTTACGATCAGTAATAAACACATATTACACGCATTGAAATCTATATATTAATACGCAAGCGGTTTTCTTTTCACAGTCCAACCGCAATAACGGCTGGACCGATTTTAACGTTTGAGGTATCAAATCAAAGGGAATTTTATGAAGATTTGTCAACAAGTCTCAGAATTTTAAAAAAGGGCGTCAAAGTACAGTAAAGGGCTGAAGTTTCGGAACAGTGGCGCTATTCATCGATATTTGATCAAGCTCAGTTTACTTTGTTTACAAACTGAACATATGGCCAAGCTGTGAAATAGTTCTACAGGTAAACCACAGATTGCAGCAATCAATTATAGCCTAATTAATTTTTCGAAAAGAGCAGTTTTTATTTTTACAGCTGGTTTGGCTTTGTTTTCAACAGTTTTCTTTTTTAAAAGATTTATTATGTAATTTAGGTTATGTTATGAAGTTTTAGCGAATTTCCCCTATAGGGAAGAAGCTATTACCGTAGGTCTCATGGTAAGACCTAAGCCCGAGACCATGATAACTTGTCGTTTTGGGGCCACCAGAAGCAAAAAACACCATTCGTTCGAATATATATATATATATATATATATATATATATATATATATATATATATGTGTGTGTGTGTGTGTGTCTGTGAGCACGATAGCGGCCGTAAATATGGTCCGATCTTAATGAAATTTGGTACAGACATGTCAAGTGGTGATCGATTGGACAAGTTCGTAAACCAGCCCGATCGGACCATCGGAAGGGGGGGTAAAGGGGGAATAACCCCCCCAAAAATGGGTTTTTTGGGGTTTTTACATAAAAAAATGAAATTAATCAAATTTTGGTTGGCACCATTGGATTCACCTCAAAAAAACAAACAATTTAGTATCTTGAATCATTGCTCTACGTCCATTGGTTACCGAGATATTGAAAGTGGTAAACACAGTACGTTGTCCCAATGTTAACCTTATGGGGAATAAGTAAAATTCTATATCTCGCTCATTTCTCAACATATCTTAATTAAACTTGGTTTGTGGCTTCATCTAGATGAGATATAATGTATTTTAGTCAAAAATCCCCGAAATTTCAATTTTTGTGGCAGCAAACCTGCATAATCATTCCGCATGTTATCCTTATGGGAAATAAAAAAATTCTATATCTTACTTATTTTTTAACATTTCTTGACAAAACTTGGTATATGGCTTCTTCTAGTTAAGATATACTAAATAATGAATTAAAACTAACCAGTTTTAACATACCTGTTGCAGCAAACCTGCATACTCATTTTACATGCTAACCTTATGGGTAATAAAATAAGTTGTGTAGTTCGCTCATTTCTCAAAATATACTGATAAGAAATGGCATGAGGCTTCATACAGTTAATATCTACTTGATTATGGCTTAAAATATCCAAATCATCAAATTCCTGAGGCAGCAAACCTGTGTACTCTCTTTCCCTATGTTAACCTTATGAGAGGTAAATGCAATTGGATACCGTAGCTTTCTTATTCCTCAGCATATCTTGATAAAACATGTTATGTGGCTTTATATAGTTTAGATATATTGGATTGTAGCCTATAATACCTCATTTTCAAATTTCTGTGGCAGCAAACCTGCATTTTTCCATACTAATCTTATGAAGAATAATTTATTTTTGAATACCAATTGTGGGCATTTGGCAAATCACAGGATGAGGGAACAGGGCTCAAATTAAATGTTTTAATGTCAGGGACTCAGGAAAAGTACTGCAATTTCTTAAAGTTTGCTAGATAACAAAAAAATAACATAAAATAACTGCCATTTAAGTAGCATTGGGAAGTAGCATTGGGATCTAAAACGTCTGCTTTGTTTACATTAAAACATGTGAGCTGATGTTTGATTCAAAGCCACATGGTGGATACAGACATATGGCTTACTTAAAGGCCAGATAACTAAATATGTCAAATAAATGTACTATAGCGAATACAGATTTTTACTGATGATGTTTATGAAATTTTTTACTCAAACTTAAACAGCTGGTCATTTCCCCATACGATTAAATTGGAAAAGCCAGCTGTTTTGAAGTTTTGAACATTGCATTTTCGTGCCAAGTATAGGCTATTATTTTTTATAGCCTGTTGATCTTAAAAGCCACTAGGAGAGTATTTTTGCACGCTTTCTTTTGAATGTATATTGATTTTACTTGATGCGAGACTTCATTTAAATTATTTATTTATGCACTTGAAATTCGCTGAGTATGCAGGACTGCTGCAACGGGGGTATTTAAAGTTGTTAAACATTGCAGTTACCATTTTTACAATGTAGTTTAGTGTTTTTAAAGTGGTGTATTAAGTTAAGTGTTTTAATGTGTGTTTAAGTTGGTGCATTTATAATGCCACCGATAAGAAGAAGACGAACGTTGAGCGGTCGGAGGAGTAGGAAAGAACCACCTGGCATCGCCCTCCCGATGTAACATTTCATGCTCCTTCCAACCCCAGACCAATGAACTACTAAAAATGTTTTCATTGCGGTGGATTGCATTTCAAGAATGAAAAGACTGGTAGAGTAGTGCGTCATTTATGCGTTTTTGCCACAAAGGAAATGTTGCCTATAAAGACAGCCGTTCCCTACAATATCTGTTTTGGCGATAATTATCAATAAGATGTAGCGGCAATCCCTAAACAAAGGAAGTCATTGCTCATGGCGCCAGTGTTTGCTCTCGGTCAGCTACATGTCGCTGTAAGCAGAGCGTGATCTTTTGCCGGTGTTAAAATATACATTTCAGAAAAAAGAGGACACGGGAAAATGATTTTCCCTAAAAAATCCTCTAAGTTTACCAGAAACTCCTGCGGTAGATCAAATTAACTTTAAAAGTTTCAGTAGTTAAGCCATAATTTTGTTAATGAAGTTAGCCCTTTGATTAAAATTTAAAAGTATATATGTAGGCTGATAATTCTTCATTCTATTACCATATGATTTTAGCTCGATTTCGAGCTACGTGTTATCTAGTAATGGTAAATATACACAAATGGAGGAACCACCACTACCCAGGTCCCAGGTCTTTTCTTTCCTTCAGTTTCAATCAACGTCTTTTTCCACGTGTTTTCGGCCTTCCCACTCTCCTGCTTACGACATTAACATCCGTAAAACTCGAGGAGCAAACCAAAGTTCATCTTTAACACAACCACCCCCCCCCCCCCCCAATGAACATTATTTATTAAAAAGTATCTGTTTTGTTCTGTCATTAAAAAGAGCTCCCCACAGACTCCGAAAAATCAAAACCAGGTTAAGATTAGATTCAGGGAAAGCTTTAGAACATTACTAATTGACAAGTGATACTGTAGCCCTCTTTTTTTTAGTTTTTGTGGATTGATAAAACCATGTTTATTAACACCTGTTGACATGGTATACAGGGTGTCCAACTTAACTGTGCCACCATTGCTATCTCAGGAACTATTGGATTTAGAGAGAACTTTAAAAGGGGGACTTCGCCTACTTTTTCAGACATTTAAAAATATGAATTCCATTTTCTAATATGGCGGACAACTTTAATTTTTCTTATGGAACATCCTGTATTTATGGCGTATTTGGATTCTACATTTAATTTTAAGAACTTATTACTCTTTGACATTTTTTCGTAAACTCAATAGTTAAGTAGATATAAGCCGATAAATTTTGATCTTTCCCTATAAGAAAAGCATTGCGTAATTCTCGGTACTCGGTAAATCGATAATGGTTGGGTTAAATAAAAAATACCAAAGATCAAAAATTCCAAAAAATGTGATTTTAGTTACGATTCAATCATATAAGTAGTTTTTAGTCGAGATTCACTCATGGAAATTAATAATTTTAATAGTTTTATACTCCAAAATGATTGCATGGGATGGCACAGTTTAAATGGACAAAATGCATTTCAAATGGGGGAAAAAATCTAACTTTTCTCCTTAACCATTGGGTTTAGGGGAAAATGTCAAAGAGTAATAACTTCTTAAAATTAAGTGTAGAACTCAAATACGCCATAAAATACAGGGTGTTCCATAAGAAAAATTGGAGTTGTCCGCCATATTGGAAAATGGCGGTCATTTAAAAGAAAATTGAATTCATGTTTTTAAAAGCCTTAAAAAAGTAGGTGAAGTACCCCATTTAAAGTTTTCTCTAGATGCAATAGTTTCTGAGATAGCAATGGTGGCACAGTTAAGTTGGACACCCTATATACATAGATGAATTTATCTCAATGCTACAAAAAGAGAGTATTTGAATCTCCTCGTTTGATAGGTTCTTACATGAAGATCCACAGAACGCAGCAAGGTAAAAGGTAGCCTAGAATTTACCGACTTTGAAATTCCATTAAAATGGTGATCGGTTGCTTGACATCTTGTTTTGATTGGAGACTGAACAGACGCTTACAGAGTGGGTCATCTCGGAAAGACGAGAAACCTATCAATCTTTAATGTTGTAGAATTAGTGTTTAAAATTGTAGCTACGTCCTCAGGTAAAAATAATAGTAATACAGTATTAGAAGCGGTCAGTAAGTAATAATCTGAAGAATGTTGTGAAGTTGTCCGTGCGCCGATCATACAAACTTCAACACTGTTGGTATCAGTCGACTTCTAATAATAAATTGCGACTTCTAATAAACCAATATATATTGTATTTTTCTAATCTTAAAACGATAAACAAACGTGATCAAAGGAAACTCATATTACGAGTTCGTTATTACTCTATGAATAGCTAGTTCCCCTACTACATATTGGATGGTTGAAAGTTTGTTGGCCAAACGTTAAGTATTATTAATAATCAACCCTCAGTCGCGTGTTACTAACTTTATTTTACCTATTTATGTAAAATATACCGTGTTTTATGTTATTATGACTATAATAGCTGACAAACAGAAAATTGGAATAAATGAATATGAGTTTGCTGCTGCAGATGGTGTAGTAACCTGGCAACTCGTGCGGCATGATGAATAAAATAATTTGATATCTTCATGGTATTACGTAATATATATTTTACGCCGGCTTACCCAGATGGTATCGATATACCAAGTGTTGAGGAATATAACTGTTTTATTTTATTTTCATGCGTACTCTATGGTCTATGAAAGTTGATTGCATTTGACACTTGTCACACACACGTGAGATTTTTTTCGTTTTTGTTATATTTGAACAAAATAAACAAATGTTCAGAAGTCATTACAAATTTAAATCCATGAACTGATGAAATGTTGTTGTATGTTTCCAAAAACGTAAATATATTTTAATATTTTCCATGTATGAGCCATCACTGACCTCTCCATAATTATAGCATTACGCATTACTTAAGTGTCATTTTTTACTTACGTTAATTTTGAACTTATATTATTTTTACTTATATTAATTGTATTAATATTAATTAACATATAACATTAGTAAACATGACGCCCAGATGGATCCCTCAAAACGTAATTTAAAACCATAAAGTTCGTAATTGAAAATTATTATTCCAAACCATGATTTTCAAAAATGACAAATCGCGGTCCCAAAGTTCTTACGAAATGCATTAAGGCTATAAACAGTTCACACAGCAAAGTCTGTAGAAGGGAGCAGTATATTATTTTATTTAATTAGTAAAGAATGAATTATTAAATCTAAATGGAGTAATTTCATGAACCTATTGAAAAATATTAATTTGGGGCTTCAATTATGCTAAGTTTGAAGATTTAAATGAGTTTTTTTGTCAAGCTCAAACTAATTTAAATACGATCCACAATATTATGTTAAATCGATCGTCAATCATTATTTTCTGGTAGTTTCTTAAAACCTGTATAAAATAAAATAAAAGCGATGCATTACCTAAAGAGTATCAGGATTATTCTGTATACGGTTTGCTGCTACGGTAATATTACTGATTAAACTCTTTAAAAAGACGTTCCAAATCAATATGTTATTACAAACTTAATAGTTTTTCAATAAAAATTTGTTTAGGAAGCTTGGATCAGGGAAGTTAAAATGTTCAACGTGGTTACAGCTCGAGGCAGCCATAAACATAAAAAGGGGAATTTGTGAGTCCATCACCTGTTTACGGCTAATACTCTCGGCTCGGTGTTACGCTGCAGCTTATTTTTTAACGTATAAATAAAATTAAGACATCTCTCAACTTACGCTTTGGATAAATAAATATGAGTGATGATTTTTTATCATGGCATACTAAAAATATGATAGACATGATAATGTAAAATAAATAATTATTTTTATCCTTACAAAAATTTCACTGAGACATTTACTCTTATCTATATATTGAGCGTTATTGTTTAGGTAAAGAAAAGTCACTACTATTGGTTCATGTTGGGAATTGTGGTTCGATGGACCTTTCATTCGTTCACAATTGAAATTATAATATTTCCACTAAAGTTACTAGCCAGATTTTCACGACATTCTTCCATCAACAGAATCGGAGACAAATTATTTCGGACATTTGCAATCACTAACTAAATAATATGTCGGTTCAAAAATCTGGATTGTTATCCCACTTTCAAATCTCAGAATATAAAACAAAATAAGAGTTTCCATTTTTTCTTTCATTGGTCAAAGACGGCAACTTTACTGAGTTTTCAGGTAAATGACAAAAAGGTATTTGAGATCAAGGTGTCAGCTGTGCATTCATTCATTTCTGAGTTACGTCTTAATAGAGGCAGAAGCAACCCATTTTTACTCCTCCAAATCCCCTCATTACTACACAACCCTATTAGTTTGTCGGAGGAGGGTGGTTGCAGGTCGACCTATCGTCTTCCATTATCCGGGTAAAGGACTGTAATAGGATAGCTGAGCAACCCGAGATTTGACTGCCGCCATTAGATGTGTTGTAAACAGGGAGTGAAGCCTTTAAAATAAGCTAAATCCATGCTCGTGGCACTAAACACAGTACCCTATCAATTAGCATTCTTGGTTTCAAAATTAACAAAACTATTTATCGATTTTAATAGTATTATTGAATAGTTTGTTGAAACCTTCATGTTCCCTTTTTAGATACTGATAAATACTAAGTATAACATTATCAAACCACTTACAGTGATCTATATAGCTTCTCAGATATTTTAATGTAACAACAAGTCCAGTCAATCACCACTGCGTGGAGCTTCTGATGGTTGGCTAGAATACTGGATAGTTGCTTACTGTACTGCTTAACAAGTTCATTGAACATGATGCACAACACACAGAAAACATTGAAATGTTGTTTGGCCACAACAAATTTTGGTAAGACGGAAAAATGCGTTGAGTATGGATGGCAGGCCCTCCAATTTATAATTGGCATTTGCTTAGAAGTAAACTAAAGTTTTCAAATAGAAGGATTCGCTAAATGAAGATAGATTGCATCAAGCAAAATACTGTAAGAATATTGATAAAAAAAATAAGAGTTTGGAATGTAAAATACCAATCTAAAATTTCCGGTTATATACACTTTTATTGGTAGTATATAATTTAAGTGATATTTCAAAAGGATTTTGTGAATTTTACACAAAGCTAGTTGTTTGCTGGTACGGAAGATCGGTTTAGGTCCCGCCTTTCTCTTGCGGTCTTCAATATCTCCCTTGAAGATTTTTTAATTCAACGGATGAAACATTACGTATCGCAAGTTTGTCTTTAGAAACAAAAAAATTAAAATAAGTCTTGCAAGATTGGTTACCTTTCAGATATGTTCCCCTCTTACTAAATTGTTATTTTTACATTCTTCATGCACATATATATGTTTTATCTTCATCTGGGTAATCCACAATGTATGTTGTTCACTTGTCATTACAATCACTGCGAATTTTCAAAGCAAATTAATAAAATGACAAACAAATTAATTTCTCTTTCCTGTAACACATAAATACATGGTACTAAAAATAAATTCCCAATCCGGGCGTCCGTTCTACCACCGTCTTGGTCCATACAGTCCACCGCGTCGTCTCCGAGAACAGAAACTATTGTCACGGAGAGATCACGTGGCGCACCAGTTCTGCCGCCAGCAGCCAAAAGCCAAACTCCAGACCCTCCGCCAAAGAAATATGGAAGGAAGAAGAACGAATCCAGTGCTATAAAGGATTATGTTTAAACCCTAAAAACACTATGAAAAAGATCAATTAGAACAAAAATGAACCAAATTAAGGCGACCGCCTAACGAATTTTTTTCAGCCAAGGAGTAATCTGTGAACCTTCCTCCTCAAAAACAAGTAGAAGTGAGAAGTAAAACAAGCTTGATTGTTCCACAACTAGAATCCGAATTTATTAATGACACACAATCCACTGAATTGTTTCCACAAGATAAATTTGACAATTTCACGGTGGTTACCAAAAATGATCATCCAGGAACTCCTGGGAGAGCAGGCCGGTGAGACAACAAAGGAGAGCGAGGTGTTGATGAATTTGAAAATGACGATCCAACTTCAGTCCAACCCCAAAAACCACCAACTCAATTTCAACCCCCAAAACCACAAACTCCAGTTCAACCCCCAAAACCACAAACTCCAGTTCAACCCCCAAAACCATCAACTCTTCAACCCCCAAAACCACAAACTCCAGTTCAACCCCCGAAACCATAAACTCTTCAACCCCCAAAACCACAAACTCCAGTTCAACCCCCGAAACCATCTACTCTTCAACCCCCAAAACCACAAACTCCAGTTCAACCCCCAAAACCACAAACTCCAGTTGAATCCCAAAAGCCACCGACCCAAGGTCAAACCCCAAAACCATCTACTGAAGGTCAAAGAAATACAAACAAAAAATTCACCATTTCAACACAAACTTCTGAAGCAACTCAGTAGCATAGGGAGGCCCTGATCACCTTTTACTCTCTTTTGTAACTGATTTTGAAAATCTGAATGAATATGGAAAGCTGGACTTCAGAGTCTTCAATGTTTTCGAAGTGACCGTCAGTGGAGGGCACCACCGGTTCCTTCTCTGCAAGAGCTTCCTCAAAAACTGCCGTTTCAATTACAAACGACTCAATGACCGCCATTATAAATGCAAATGACCAACAACAACTTCCTCAATTGCTGATGACTAATTTACAATCTTGAAACCAACAAAATCATTCGATTCCAAGACATTCACATACTCGACTTACACCATCAAATGAATCATACCATCAGCGATTTCCTCAAGTGCATCAGTCTATAATCAAAATTCTAAATGTTGATTTCGTTCCTTATACATTTTGTAACAATAAAAATGTTTCTTTAAAATTAAAATGTCATTAGTTCATTATATGGTCGCTTAAACATTTTGCACTTTGTCAAAATTTATCTTTGAAATTATAATTCGATTTGTAAGTTCAGTATCAGGATGCACGATACGCAGCGGCAATCAGCCGAGGTTGATTATGACGTTAACAAACCAGCACAAAGGCTGGGCTGATTGTGTACAGGCTGGTGCGCTAGATATGGGAGGGCGGTTGCCCAACGCCATTGTAATATAAACAAGTGTTTTCAGATTCCAAGGGTCGTTAAATAAATAAAACATCAAACTAAAGTATACCGAGCTAAGTATTGAATGCCGGCCGACTAAACGAATTTGATTTAATTAGTAAGGAAATAATTGTAAGGACGGTTCTAAATAGCGTTAAGCCAATTGCACAAAGCCAGTTGTTCGCAGGTTTGAAAGATCTGTTTAGGTCCCCGCTTTTCTCTCGTGGTTTACATTATCTCCGTTGATTGGAAGGCTAAGACAGCAACGACAATCCCTGCCGAACTAGACATAACCGTCCCAATGTCTGTCTTAAGGAAATCTTATTTTTAACCTTACGTTTTAAACTAATAATTATGAATCATTAAAAGGGAATCGTCCAAGTTTCAACGTATTTCGATTTTTCACACCATTAACTGACAGTCATAAAGCTTTCGAATCTGTTCATAAAAGAATCGTCCAAGTTATTATGTTTCTCGATTTTACAACACCATCTGACAATCAGTAGTAAATTGCAACAGATCTTCGTGACATTTCAAATATCATCGTAATTTTTTGTTTCAAGACGAATATCGCGTCTTCTGTACAAAGTAAAAGATATAAAATTTATGAAAATAAAATTAAACTATCGGTGAAACCAAAGTAATTTTATAAATGCTACAAAACATTGTGGGGGCGTCCATAAAATATTCATCGGGTTTCAAAATAGTTGATTAAACTTACAGAAACTTGATTGCTGCAATAAATTGTATAGGTTGAAAGAGAAAGCTCTCAATTTTTATTTGATATCAGTAAAGCTGTTCAATATGCTACCCGTTTGCAACGAAACATGTTTATAGTCTATGTTGCAACTCTGCCCAAACGTTGGTCCTGTTCATTACCTCCTGCGTGACCACTGACCAGCGGAGGACTGGCCTTGACTCTTTTAAAGACAATTGTCGAACCAAACGTGTCCATCATAGTGATGTGTGTATGCTCCAGTGCCTCTCAGGCTGTCAACAATGATGGTGTCTGCGGTCGCTTGGACGGGGTAAAACAGCGGTTAGACCCAGAGCCTCCTCCTCCAACGCCGCGCCGGCGCCGGTCGCCGCTTTCAGTGGTAACAGCTTTTAGTGGACCGTACTTCCCCACTTACTGTCATACCCTCTTCAACGGATTTTAAATTAAGTTTAATTTTAAGTTTTAGAATATATGATTGGGTAAAGAGTTGTCATTAAACTTAGAATAGTAGTGTCATGTTATACAGGTGTACTGTAAGTAAAGTGCCAAACCCCAGGAAAATGTTATTTGAGTCTAAATAAAGGAAAATTAAGAATTAATTTTTTTCCAAAATCGCTTCGTTTACCAGAGATCCGCCATTTTGTATTGTTACAAAATAATTTCGTATTTTTGCTACCGATCTTCATAAAACTTGGTTTTTATGTGAAGGTGAAAGAGACCTACTCAAGAAAAAAATTCAACTCGGTCCGATTTTAAATTTCAAATACCCCCGTTGCAGCAGACCTGCATACTCGGCGAATTTCAAATGCAAAACAACATATTTCAATCAAACATAGCAAGATTTAACATGTTTTGGTAAGCTCCATAAGAATAACATAGGGAATGAGTATGCAGGTTTGCTGCTACAGGTATATTAAAACTGGGTGGTTTTAATTCAATATTTAGTAGATATGAACTAGAAGAAGCTATTTACCAAGTTTTAACAAGATATGTTGAGAAATAACCGAGATATAGAATTTTACTTATTTCCCATAAGGTTAACATTGGGACAACGTACTGTGTTTACCACTTTCAATATCTCGGTAACCAATGGACATAGAGCAGTGATTCAAAATACTAAATTGTTTGTTTTTTGAGCTGAATTCAATGGTGCCAGAAAAAATTCGATAAATTTTATTTTTCTATGTAAAAAACTCAAAAAACCCATTTTTTGGGGGGGTTTATTCCCCTTAACCCCCCCCCCTTCCGGTGGTCCGATCGGGCTGGTTCACGAACTCGTCCAATTGATTACCACTTTACACGTCCGTACCAAATTTCATAAAGATCGGACCATTTTTGCGGCCGCTATCGTGCTAACAGACACACACACACACACACACACACACACACACACACACACACACACACACACACACACACACACACACACACACACACACACACACACACACACACACACACACACACACACACACACACACACACACACACACACACACACACACACACACACACATATATATATATATATAAATTCGAACGATTGGTGTTTTTTTGCTTCTGGGGACCCCAAAATTAAAAGTTAACATGGTCTCGGACGTAGGTCTTACCATGAGTACTACCGTAATAGCTTATTCCTTTAAGGAAATTCCCTAAAAGGCGTCCATTCTAAATTTTTAAGCCAAAATGGCGGAAAAACGGTCAAAAACTAAAAAATACATAGCATATTAAAATCTGTCAACACCCTATAAATTGATTATCGGACAAAAAATAACTGAGATACATTGAAACAATTTAATTAGTGACAACAAATAATGGGCTTAATACTATGGGTTTTTTGTTGCCTCCCTTATAATAAGTGAAGAATTTGGGGCGATTGCCCAGTATCCGTCTGTAAGACCATGGCAAAGAGAAGGGAAGTATGTCATAAACCGAAAGTAACTTATCTTCCAGAAAATATAACGTTAGTGTTCCAATATTTGGTTAATATCTGTTTATATTTGAAAAAAATCAACAAATCAGAGGAGGAAGTATTGCAGAAAACATTCATAACGGCATTGTAAAATCTCTGTAAATAATTATTTTAAAGATAAAAACAATAAAAACAACATGCAATTTTACCCTTTTATATAAATTTAAATTTTTAATTAATTATTATTACTCACACTTCACTGCAGTTAGGGCTGTAAACTTATATTTCAACTAACCCCTTTGTTCTCAATAAAATATCAAAAACTTCATGACCTCCATTTAATAAACAAAATCCTAAAACAGCAATACTTCCATTTCCGGTTTTGAATTATAATTTATAAGATCCTTTCAACTCTCGTCTTAATACAAAATCACATGAGCAATGTTCATTATTTACCATGCTAAAGGGCCTAGTCCGCCCTATTATAGTTCACCAGATGTTTCAGCTACCCAAACGTTCGACAAATTAATTTACAAGCTTTGATACCTGGAACATTAGCGTTAATTGTTTGGCTCAGGTGTGTCATTGAAGGCAATAATCTCACTGATACAGCGACCCACGTGGTACATAGTTGGCAATTAGTCTTGGAGGTTAAATTAAGATATTCATCTATCTCAAATAACGGTTAGGGTTCATTACTTACTGGCATTTTTGTTAGATTTTTAAGAAAATGTACATTCTCTTTATTATTTGCTTATATTTACTCGCCTGCCCAAAATCCCCTTTTCAGATTTGGTGATGTTAGAGAAATATGAAAAAAACTAATGAAAAACTACTATACTAACTATGAAAAAAATTAAAAAAGTAACTGCTGTCTTTGATTTACTGAAAATTCAAAATCCACAAACAAGATCAGATGTCAGAATGTAGGTAGTTTATTTGGCATAGTACATCAGATGCAGTATGGAAGGAGTAAATTTAATCATATAGAAATAGTAATACTTTTTTTTTTTTTTTTTTTTTTTTTTTTGGTAGGAGGTGGAATGCGTTTACGCACACTGAGGGGCTCGTTGTCCCCTCAGTAGTGTCGGACTCCCACGAGCTCGATGTCCCGTGAACTACCGACTAAACCACCTCCCTCGGCACCGAGGACACTAGCCTGGAACTGTTTCACACATTACTTCGGGCTAGGCCTTTGATATTACGCCGCTAGGGCAACCTCTGTGGGGAAATGCTGAGGATTAAGGCCGATCGAGGTCGACCTTTTTCGCCCGAAGAATGGCCTGGACGTAGTGCTTGACACAGTTCCAGTTGCCCTCTCCCTGGAGCATAGCTCCGACGATGTTGTTTGGGCTGACGATCACGCCGATCTCAGATGAAAGCGAGGCTCGGCGGACGTGCCAACGGTCGCACTGAAAGAAGGTGTGCTCGGACGTATCTGGGATGCCGGGGCAATACAGACAGTCCGGGCTGGCGACTTTGCCCATCCGGTGCAGATAGGCTCGGAAATACCCGTGTCCAGAAAGAAACTGGGTCACGTAGTAATCGACCTCGCCGTGCTGCCGCTCCACCCATGGTCGGACGGAAGGTATGAGCTGAAAGGTCCAACGTCCCCTCGGCTCGGCTTCCCAGTCGCGCTGCCAGGAGTCGAAGCTGCGATCGCGCTCTTCCCTGGCAGCTGTTTCCCGGCCCACTTCAGGCCTCCTCCGGTAAATCGCCTGCCTCTCCCTCGCGAGGAAGAGGACGGGGATGACTCCGGCGATCACCATCACAGCAGGCTCGGAGACTGTGCGGTAGGCCGAAGCGACCCGCAGAGCTCCTCGACGCTGGACTCGGGCAAGCCGGTCTCGGAAGACTCGCTTCTCGAGTGCGTGAGCCCATACCTCCGCCCCGTACAGCAAGACTGACTGGACAGCAGTCATGAGCAGACGGCGCTTGCCGGAACGAGGACCGCCGACATTGGGCATAAGCCTACCAAGGGCAGCGACACCCTTAGCGGCTTTGTCGGCGGCATGCTGGATCTGCTCGCCGAAAGACAGTCTGCTGTCGACCATGACTCCCAGGTACTTTGCAGCAGGCTTAGTCTCGAGTGTGACGTCACCTATCTGCATCGGGAACACGGTGTTTATCCTCTTTTTGGTGAGGACAACGATCTCCGTCTTACTGATAGCCAGGGACAAGCCGTGATCTCGCATCCACCCGTTGACCTTGGCCATTACAACGCTGAGCCTCAGTTTTGCCTGCTCGACGTTCCTCGCAGCGATCAAGGCAGCGACGTCGTCAGCATAGCCAACGAGGCGGGTCTCATCGGGCATGTCTAGCCTCAGCAAGCTGTCGTAGGACACGTTCCAGAGATCTGGTCCGAGAATGTACCCCTGCGCAGCCCCGGAAGTGATGGGAATGCGCCGCTGACCTTCGGTCGTGTCGTACAACAGAACGCGGCCTGACAAATACGCTTCTATCATACGCAGGAGGTAGGAGGGAACTTGGAACGTATGCTCAAGCGCCCACAGCATATCGCTCCACCTGGCGGAGTTAAAAGCGTTCTTCACGTCGAGCGTGACGAGAAGGACCACGCGGCGCGACCAATGGTTGTGGTCCTCCGCCCTCCGCACTGCCTCAACTACCTCCTGAATAGCGTCGATGGTAGAGCGACCGGATCTGAAGCCGTACTGCTGCGGGGACAAGTCCCCCGCAGAGACGATGGCCTCGGTCAGCCTGATGCGCAGGAGCTTCTCAAGCACTTTCCCCGCCGTGTCGAGCATACACAGGGGTCGGAAAGAAGAAGGGGTCCCCGGTGTGCTCATCGCCTTCGGGATAAGAACAAGGCGGGCAACCTTCCACGAAGAAAAGAAAACGCCTTCCGCCAGACACGCGTTGAACATATCGAGCAGAAGCCTTGGATTCACCTCCGCAGCGAGCTTGAGCACCTCCGCCGGAATGCCATCGGAACCGGGCGCTCTTCTGGGTCGTAGGGATCGGACGGCAGCGGTGAGTTCCTCTTCCCGGAAAACTGGGAAGGCGCCTACCTCTCCGAATTCCCTGACTGGCCGAACTGGGTGGCTGGGAAACAGTGTATAGACGACGGCGGCCATGGCTTGTGGTTCCATGACCGCAGGTGGTGAGCGAGCCCCTAGCTTCTGGGTTACAAGTTTGTAGCCCATCCCCCAGGGGTCGTTGTCGATATCCTGACACAGCTGCTTCCAGCACCTGACTTTACTCCGGTTGATGGCACGGCGGAGCTCTCGGCGGGCCGCTCTGTGCTCAGCCGACCTGGCATTTGCATCAGGGCGGTTCCTGGCTCGCTGCGCAGCTCGTCGGAGACCAAGGCATCTCCTCCGGAGTTCCGCGATTTCAGGCGTCCACCAGTAAACCGGCTTCTTCCTGTGGCGGCGGGAAACTCCGGGCATCGACTGCTCACACGCGGTCGCGATGAGACGCATCGTCGATGCTGCCAGATCTTCGGCACCTGTGAAATTCACAATGCTCTGGTCTTTAATTACTTCTTTAAAAGTGTCTTTGCTCAGACGACTGGTGTTCCAGCGTCGAGCCAGAGGAGCAGGTTCAGCGCGCAAGCGCGCACCCTCGGGAAGGACCTTGAAGAGGATCCCCTGGTGGTCGCTAGAGGAATACTCCTCGCAGACACGCCAGTCGGAGATCCGCTGGACAATCCCTTCAGAGGCAAGGGATACGTCAGGGATCGTCTCTCTGCACCCCGGACGGCGAAAGGTGGAAATGCCGCCCGAGAAATAGTAATACTGATAATAATAATAATAATAATAATAATAATAATGCATTGTCTTGGTTATTATAAGAAAATACGTGACATTACTAATCTTATTTATAATGATAATTTTATAATAACTTTAATTACTTCCAATAATTTTCTTCTTTGATTTTTGTATTTTATAAGGGCAATTTTCAATAAGAGTACTTTTAATTTTTCTTCAAATGTTCTGTTAGATAATAAGGTTCCATGTTCCATTTTTAGGTATGCTGTTGTATAATTTGATGCATGTATGTAAATTTATTTTACTTTTTGAATATTTGCAAAAAGGTATTGTTAATTTTGAATTATTTCTTGTTGAATGTTGATGTATATTAAGATTATGGTTAAAATCATTTATGTGTTTTCTTACAAATAAAATATTTTGAAGAACATAAATTGATGTAAGGAGGGATATTAGTTACTCTCACAAGGTACACCAAGACGGGGGTTACGTTACTTGTACAACATACATTGAAGCGTGAGGTTAGTTGCTCTTACAATATACGTAAAGATATGAGTTAAGTTACTAGTAAAATATATGTCAAGGTGACAGTTAAGTTTATTGTACAATATACACTAAGGTACGAGTCAAGTTTCTCGTACAACTTACAGCAATGAAGGAGGTTTCTCGTACAATATACGGCAAGGTAGGAGTCAAGTTCCTCGTACAGCATACAGCAATGTAGGAGTCAAGTTTCTCTTACAATACACAGCAAGAAAGGAGTCAAATTTCTTATAAAATATAAAGCAAGTTAGGAGTAAAGTTTCTCGTACAATAGCAAGATAGGATTGAAGTTACTCTCATACAAGATTCATCAAGGTGGGAGTTAAGTTATAAGTACAAGATCAGCAAGACGTGGGTTGAGTTACACGTACAAGAAACATGAAGGCAAGAGCTACGTGGCTCGTGCTATATACAGCAAGGCAGGAGTTGAGTAACTAGTATAAAATACGGCAATGCAGGAGTTGAGTTACTCGTGCAAGCCGCAGTGTGTGAGGTGGTCCAATCAGCCCTACACGGCCGCCTCTGTAGTCATTGGTCATTTGTCATTTTTTATATCAGACAAGCTGCAAATCAAGCATCACCCGCCCAACGATATTGGACTCCTCTACGACACGTTCGATGACGACGTCGCGACGACTCCGAAAATAAACAATCGACATTCAGGGACACGTAATATACTGCAATTTTCGTTATGTGGAGCAATAATTTAACACAACACAAAACTTACATCAGTGAATCTATTATCATTACGTAGCACTGATCATTGGATATTATGTACGGTATTTTTTCAGCGAGGTCAAAATTTATTTTGAGCTCGAGTTAAAGGTAGTTATAGGGGAAGTCAGTCGGGTAAACTACAAAGTGGTAATTACCTCAATTTATTTTGACTGTTTCACAACTAAATTTAGAACGATTTAAGTAACCAGTTATTGCTAATGTTACATATTATAATAAAATGTGGTAGAATAAATGCGGTTAAATAAAATGTCATCGATCAGGTTTTAAAAATATCATAATGTATTGTTAATTCAAAGTTTACTTCGCTTAATTTAAAGTATAATTTCTGCGAGTTTTCCCAGGCAAGCAGTAAATGGAAGAGGCGAGAGGGGATCTTGCTGTCGAACCCGGTAAGTAACATTGAAATCTTATCATTCTTTTACTCTAGAAATGCCGAACAAACAGCACTTTTCGTTTACTTAGAGTGATATATTGCATTCTCTTCAAGGTAAAGAGGTGAAATGCAATACAACAAGGTTTGTCATGTGAATATTTCAGCCAGTTTCAACAAAAAATCTTAAAACACAGGTGCAATTGCTTCTAATAGGACCTGCAAATTTTACTGTGTTAAGTGACTTGGCTTTTTTGCAACCATCTTCTTCTTCTCCTTTTATACATATTCGTCTAAAACCAGTTTACGAGCAAACTGCTTATTTATTCCTCGGCTGCCTTGAGCGCTGTGTAGTTTAACATTGATAGCACCCTTGGGAATTGTTCCAATGGAGATGGGGGTACCGGCTTGGCCTGTAATGTATATACTTAGAAATCTGTATGAGACAATGTTTTTTTTTTCACCACACTACGACATTATTACCTGTTTTACAAACGTCGTTTGGTGGCTGAAACCAGCTCTTTTCCGTCAGGGGCCGAAAACTTTCGGTAATTTCAAGACTATTTAATAAGTTCCGAAGGCAGTATAGCTGCGATTTTCATAGCTGTATTTGTTTAAACCGTAACAAAGAAGTAGTATCATCTCTCATAACCTCAAATTTTGGCTTTCAAGAGTATAAAATAAATAATCAGATTTTAATGTTGTATAGGGTATATTGTGTAATGTAGTGAAAAATATCGTTCGCACCTCGGCCGAAAGGGTTTTGCAGCTCTCAATCGTTTCAAAAACACGATCTCGAGCCAGCAAAAGGCCCTTTGCGAATATACTATTACAGACTTCAGTTTATAGTTCGGGAACCCGTCTATCACCACATGTTATTTACAGGGCGAGTCGTCCAACCGCACACCACAGATTGCAGATGAAAGGCTTGCTTGACATACAAGAACGAAACAAAACCTTTCCTTACCAATTCATAACCAAGAAACAACTTGAAAATATTTTGAGCATTTTTTAAATACATGTTATTCCAAAAACTGGAGGTCATGGGTTCGAATCTCAGAATTTTTAAATGTTAACCTATCTCATATTATGCATCATTTTAAAGCTTGACGAACAATTTGGTGAAAACAGAATTTATTTAGGCGGCCTTTTTTGTGAAAAAAATTGTATTTACAGAATAAATAAATAAATAAATAAATAAATAAATTCTTTATTGTAGGAAAATACAAGTGAAAACATTAAAGGAAATATACTGCAAAAAATAAACTTAACATACTCAATATACTCCTTAGTATATAATTAATACAAAGTAAATAATTCTCCTACAAAAGCCGCCCCAACAGGCACTAAACCCAATTACTGGGGAAGCCAGCCAAAAATTACTTTTCGCCATTATTAGAATAAAATCAAACAATTATATCAAACATGAAAACTGAACTGAACAATATTTGACAATTTAAATTTAAAAATACTAAAGAGATTACAAAGGAAAAAATATATTATAGAGAGAGAAAATCGACTAAATTGAAATTTAAATTTATTTTACTTGGATGTTCACTGAATTATAAGTAAAGTTAAAACCTCTACAAAATTAAGTTTATGAAACAGGATGAAGAAACGTATTCATTATGGATATTTATGTTTAATTGAGAACTTTTAATAATTCAAAGCATGTTTTCTTAAACACGTTCCGGCTCATAGTAACATCTAGCTCATCTCCCAAACTATTAAAAAGAGATACGGTGGAAACAAGGAAGGAATTAGCATGAAAACAAGTTCGAGCAAAGAGCGGGTAGAACGGTCGGCTCGCCCGCCCTCCTCTCGCCGGCACATGCCACGCGACACTGGCCAAGGTCAAGGGGTCGTCAACGACACCAGATAAGACGTCCCTTAGATAACACAGTCTAGCTACCTTCCTTCTGTTCCCTAATGACTCGAAATCAAACAATTCCAACATTTCATTATATCTCACAAGCCAAATAGGAAAGTGAAGTGGGCCAAACGATTTGTAATATAGCGAACGCAGAAAGCGTTTTTGGACCTTCTCAATAATACTTATATGAATGAAAGTGTACGGTGACCAAATTATGCTAGCAAATTCTAACTTAGAACGAACCAACGATTTATACAACAGTTTTACGGTGAAAGGGTCATTGAAAAACTTGGATAACCTCAAAATAAAACCCAATACTCCATAGGCTTTTTTCGCTGTAGATAAAATGTGCATTTTGAAGGAGAGATCGCATTCCATCACGACTCCAAGATCCTTATACGAACTTGTTCTACTTAACACAACATCATTTATACTGTAATCAAACATTATGGGGTTCAATTTCCTAGTATATGACATGACTACACACTTCTCTACATTCAAATGAAGCATATTTTCCTCACACCATCTACACAAGGAGTTCAAATCGCTCTGTAACAATACACAGTCATCAATAGAAGTAATGCAACTAAATAGTTTCATATCGTCTGCGTACATTAAAACATTACATTTGAGGACATTTACTACGTCATTAATGAAGATATTGAAGAGCAAAGGACCAAGATTACTTCCTTGGGGAACACCGGACCCAGAAGAGAAAATAAAGGACTTATACGCCTCAAAAGATACATATAATTGACGATTTTGTAAGTATGAAGAAAATAATCGAATTAAATTGTTGGAAAATCCGTAAAAGTTCAACTTTGACAACAACACAGAATGGCTAACTTTGTCAAAAGCTTTCGAAAAATCAGTATACACTGTATCAACTTGACCTTTGCAGTCTAATATTTTAGATGTGAAATTCGTAAAATTGACAAGCCTGTATCTTGAGGACCCCAAAACATCTTTTTGTTCTGTTTAGAAATTATAAATCCTTGTAAACTCTTCTTAAATTTATATATTACATGCCAAAATTTAGAATATAAAATTTGTTGACAGTAAATTTTATTTGTTTAAATATTGGTAGCCTTGAAAATAAAAATTGTTAAATAGCAACATATATTAAATAACACATTATTTTACAGGTCTTGTTAGGACCAGCAACTTTTCAATTTACACTCACCTCCTATCTTTGGTGGTTTCGTAGTTATAAGAAAAAAGTTAATTGTGAAATACCCAAGTTTATAATGGATGCAAATTTAAATGCCTTGAAAACTGCACTCCGAGATGTTTTCATATATTTTTGAGATTGTAACTTATCTTACATCCAAAACATGGCCTCAAAAACGCGTTTGAGATTAAACGTCACACATAACACCAAAAGTGTTGACATGTAATTGAGAGTACACTCGAATTAAATTTTACAACCTTGTTGGTGAACTGGCACGTTCAAGGGATTTACGTGTCCAAGCAATTCGCTGTAGAACAAAACGTTGAAAAAGTTACTTGAAATTCCATCCGGTATTCCTAAAACAGTGTGTTGTTTGATAGTGAATAACACACGGGCAGCGTTGGCTTGGCGAGCGACGTGGGATGAATAGACTATTGCAGTGGCGACAAACTCAACTGTAACTGGCCAAGGTGTTTAGATATTGCCACAGTTATGACTTGGCACAATGACGACTTGTCACAATGAAGACTTGGTACAATGACGACTTGGCACAACGAAGACTTATCACAATGACGACTTGGCACAATGATGATTAATCAGGTAACTGAGGGATCGTAAATTGCAAGAAAAAAGCAGGTGATATTAACATGCCAATTTTATATGTTAGAATACGAGAGAGAAGTCACTAGTAATTATTTATTCTCATTAAAAATGAAAATGGGGAAAAAAACAATACATCCAACGATTCCTCAAGCTACAAAATAATCTGAAATAGGAAGGTATACACTCAATAATTAGAGGGGTTTTTTATACCACAAAATAAACATGTATTGGGAAAGTAATTTGAAAATCAGTTTAGTTACATACAATACTAAAGGAGTTTTTCTTTTCAACAAGTCCGTAATGCTTTATTTTTACGGTGAATTTTCACTTTTAAAGATATGTAATGTTGTCGAAGTTAGACCGATTACGTCTTTATTTAGAAAAGCTGCCACAACATAAAATGGGACAGCATGTAAAGGCTGTTTAAAAGTGACGAAGGGTGTTTGACATAAACTATCATCCGATTTATAGGTTTATCATTTTAAAAGTAATGATCATATATGGACACGAGTTAACTTTTATATTGATGAGTGACTATTAAGTTTTTACATGTCATTTACAGATGATCAAGACGGCCCCTTTAGATGCAATGCATAATATGTCTATGCATACTCAAATTCGTCCCACATCTAAGCTTGCATGTCTTAAGTTTTGGATTTTATGGCTGTTCTAAAACGGTTACTCAGTTAGACCGACGTTGTTGGAAGTGGAGAAATATAAGCACTGCGTTTTACAAACCACCATTAAAAATCGTAAAAACTAGTATCAAGGCCATTGATACAACGCCGCGGAATCGTTAAGTCCTGGCGGTAGATCCATATTTTAGGAAGCCTTGTGAATTCGAATATCGCATAGACATATGCTGTGCATTTAATTAAAAGGGGTCATCATGACCACCTGAAAATGGTATGTAAAAAACTTTATTAATTACTCTATAATATGAAGTAACCTCATGTCAAAATGATTATTACTTTTGAAAACAAGAGCTTTAAAACAAATTAATTATTTTTTAAACACACTTTGGCATGTAGTAAGGATTGTATTGCGACATCTTTGATATGTTTTGAACTTAAGATTTACATAAATACTGCAAAGATTTTCAAATATCGGGACAAATTAAATACTGGCAGCGGAGTTCAACGGAATGTTCACGTGACGGCTCGGTGTCTTTAGACGGTCAAAGTTTTAATTAGTTGCAAAGAATGTTAATTGGTGTCAACTCGCTCTGCAGAATCACGTTAATTCCCTTTGTTTCCTTAATAACTAATTGATAAATTTATTTTGATAAATCGTCAACCTGTGAAAGAAAATGTGATTTTAGCGAATTTCCCCTATAGGGAAGAAGCTATTACCGTGGGTCTCATGGTAAGACCTAAGCCCGAGACCATGATAACTTTTCGTTTTGGGGCCACCAGAAGCAAAAAACACCATTCGTTCGAATTTATATATATATATATATCTACACAGTACGTTGTCCCAATGTTAACCTTATGGGGAATAAGTAAAATTCTATATCTCGCTCATTTCTCAACATATCTTAATTAAACTTGGTTTGTGGCTTCATCTAGATGAGATATAATGTATTTTAGTCAAAAATCCCCGAAATTTCATTTTTTGTGGCAGCGAACCTGCATAATCATTCCGCATGTTATCCTTATGGGAAATAAAAAAATTCTATATCTTACTTATTTTTTAACATTTCTCGACAAAACTTGGTATACGCCTTCTTCTAGTTAAGATATACTAAAAAATGAATTAAAACTAACCAGTTTTAACATACCTGTTGCAGCAAACCTGCATACTCATTCTACATGCTAACCTTATGGGTAATAAAATAAGTTGTGTAGTTCGCTCATTTCTCAAAATATACTGATAAGAAATGGCATGAGGCTTCATACAGTTAATATCTACTTGATTATGGCTTAAAATATCCAAATCATCAAATTCCTGAGGCAGCAAACCTGTGTACTCTCTTTCCCAATGTTAACCTTATGAGAGGTAAATGCAATTGGATACCGTAGCTTTCTTATTCCTCAGCATATCTTGATAAAACATGTTATGTGGCTTTATATAGTTTAGATATATTGGATTGTAACCTATAATACCTCATTTTCAAATTTCTGTGGCAGCAAACCTGCATTTTTCCATACTAATCTTATGAAGAATAATTTATTTTTGAATACCAATTGTGGGCATTTGGCAAATCACAGGATGAGGGAACAGGGCTCAAATTAAATGTTTTTATGTCAGGAACTCAGGAAAAGTACTGCAATTTCTTAAAGTTTGCTAGATAACAAAAAATAACATAAAATAACTGCCATTTAAGTAGCATTGGGAAGTAGCATTGGGATCTAAAACGTCTGCTTTGTTTACATTAAAACATGTGAGCTGATGTTTGATTCAAAGCCACATGGTGGATACAGACATATGGCTTACTTAAAGGCCAGATAACTAAATATGTCAAATAAATGTACTATAGCGAATACAGATTTTTACTGATGATGTTTATGAAATTTTTTACTCAAACTTAAACAGCTGGTCATTTCCCCATACGATTAAATTGGAAAAGCCAGCTGTTTTGAAGTTTTGAACATTGCATTTTCGTGCCAAGTATAGGCTATTATTTTTTATAGCCTGTTGATCTTAAAAGCCACTAGGAGAGTATTTTTGCACGCTTTCTTTTGAATGTATATTGATTTTACTTGATGCGAGACTTCATTTAAATTATTTATTTATGCACTTGAAATTCGCTGAGTATGCAGGACTGCTGCAACGGGGGTATTTAATGACAGTACAATTACCTCATGGTGTAAAGAAAAAAGAAAGGTGTGTGCACGGTCAGCTGGTATGACATAGTTGGGCTCAAGAAACTAGCAGACCAAGCAGTTTGACTGCAGAACTAAAACTGTACACAACATATTTTAACTGAATTGTATTAACTGGTTTGTATTGTAGTCGTCGTACAAGCGCTAGTTGCGTGAGCCCAACTACGAAACATCAGCTGACCCTGCACACACCTTTCTTTTTTCCTTACATCATGCTCTTACTTAATCAAAATTCTTTTTAAAATAAAAATATTTTACATTATTTTTTTTACAAAATTGTTTGAATAACAATCTGTCTCAGGTTAGGACAATGAATCAATTAGATTAGCCAACAAAATATAAAAGATAAATATTAGAAATATTTCAAGATTACTACTTTATTATTTTTACATCAAAGCCTAATACAGTGACAGTTGATGTTCTCTAGTGCAAACATTTGCTTCACTAGGTCAAGTAATTAATAGAAGGTAAAATGAATTTGAAAACAGATAATGAGCAACAAACTCTTTATTGTTGTAAAAAATTTAAAATTACTGATCATTTAAACATTTTTACTATACTAGATTATTTTACAATCCACCTCAGACAGTAACATATTTTTACAGCCATGTAAAGAATATTTTCTGTTTTAAAAAGAAGAGCCTTTCCTTCACTACTGGATGCCAGAATTTCCATAACCTCTGGACTCTGAAAATAAATCATATATGGATTATTACTTTAATAAATTTGAATATCTTCTTGAATGTTAAAACATAAATTTCTTGTTGTTTATATATTGAACATATATACACATTATACATTACATTGTACATTACAGTTTTAAAACTTAAAAATGTGATCATCGTAAAATTTGAAGGAAGAAATAAAATAAATGAAGAATTATCCATGATTGCGTAAATGTAGTTAACGTTCATTAAAGTACGAATTCGCTATGCATCTCGAGTTACTAATACAGCTAGTACATAATATATTATAGTTGGTGGTCATTGCGATTATTTTTATAATTGATAGGAAATGTATTTTTATAATGCATAAAAGCTTTGTGATAAAAACTAGGCATTTTTAATTATTCAAAGGTTTATGATTATCAAAGCTTATTATAGTACAGTAGTGTGTGAGGCTGGCTGTACCTGCAATTTTGGGCTTGTAGTATTTTGCCTACTGCTAACTAAATCTTCAGAGTTTGTAACCAGAATCTCTGTAAGGACTTCTTCGTTGCGGCTAGTAGTGAGGACCTCCGAGTTGAATGAGACGTCAGTCTGCAACTATATTAAGACTGCATTATAATCTAAAAGGAATCAGCAGAAGAAATTATTAAGGTAACTGACATGGTAAGACTTGAGCCTGAGAACCATTCTCCAAAACATCGTGTATCGTGTGCAGCAGCATTACTCATAAACCGACAGGTTACGACCAGGGCCCATCAATCCGGATACCGATGAACTTAAACATATATTATTATAGGTTGTTTTGAATTATTTTGTGAACGGCGGCCTTTTATTCTACATCTATGAAAATAGCAAACTTAATCACACCACAATATATCTGGACAAACTGTAAATAAGCGAATTAAATATGTCTAATTATACCGTCTAATACTATATAATGTGTCTCAAAAGTCCTGAAATGGTTTAATAACTTCTGAACTAAAAAAATATAGGTTAAAGATGCTTTGCACAAGTTTTGACCAAAAACTAAATAGGTCTCTCGATGGGTTTGACATTTAAAATTCGAAGCTATTAACGCAAAAGCATATTTTCGGGCGAGTGGCATAAATTACATTGCACAGCAAACAATAGTGTTTTTTAAGTGGTGGACAAAGTTACTTGAAACTATAGTGGAAGGGGTCTGATCCTAAGCCGGCTACAGCAAAAGGCCCGCTGATTTACAATTTCCAATATTTTGAGAACCCCTATAATTAATCTGGACAAAGAATTTCTTAGGCTTTTACGACGCTTTTCCGGGCGAAGCTTTGTTCATACCCATCGAATCTTGAAAATAACTGCATATTCTTGTTCAGTTTGCACTCCCAGTTAATGTGAGTACCCACATGACCCACTTATAAAAAAAAGGTTTTTTCTCGTATTTCTGCTTTTTGGGGGGGGTTTTAATCAATTTGTGCGAAAAATAACAATAATTTTCAGTATTAGGGCATTAAATCCTAAATTTTTGAAAAAAAAGAATTTCCATTTTTTGAGAGTGGTGGAAAAATATGAATTACCGCAAATCGATATATCGGTATCTCTGCGACCTTCGTTTTTATCGAAGAACTGAGAAATGTGTTATTTGAACTTATCACAATTAATTTTACGGATTAAAGTAAACGTGAGACAAACTATTGTTTATTTCTGGTAATTTGATACTAAATACAGTAGGGCCTACTGTTTATTTTGTCACACAAGATCAAGCTTAGCCAAATACCTTTCAAGTAGGCTAAGATCAGGTCGTTGACCCGAGCGCACGCATCACCTGTCAACGGGATTTGGCAGGCAAAAGTATGAATCATCTGGTATCGTTCGATTCGTAACGAAACGAGGAAAATCCTACTAACATATTTATGATAAACCCAACCTAACATAACTGCCGCAGCGCGCTGTATAAGGGTGGCCTCCGTATAATACCAAAGCACCTTGTTTTTACCTCAGGAACAATATTCCAAAGTTTGTCGGTGAATTTCGGATACACCCTGTATATACATAAATAAATAAATAAATAAATAAATAAATAAATATATATATATATATATATATATATATATATAGTATGTCAGGCCAAAGGCCAATATTAGAAGGCAATGCAAGTTTTGTTTTAAAACAAATTAGGATGCCATGCATGTTTAAATTAAATTATAATGATGTTTGCCTAGACTAGTGCATGTGTATGTATTCCTTGCATGTTATCAATTGTATATTTACATGAAATAAATAATTCATTCATTCATATATATAGACAAGGAGGAATTTTAGAAAATAGCTTAAAGAACATTTCAATTCACTAAAATAAATTGAGTCCCAATCTTGAAACATCCAAGGTACAATAAATACATGAGTATGGAAAGATTGAAGAAACAATCTCTATTAAATAATCTACTACCTTTCTACTACCTACTACTGAGTTAAAATCTAGAAATAATCTACGTGTTAAATACAAGGCAAAAGTTAGATCTGGGTTTAAAAAAACTTGCACATATATACAAAGAAAAACTAAAAAGTAACATCATAAATCAACAAACAAAACTTTCAGGATAAGATTTTTTTATGTTAAAAAATTAAATATGTGGAAGATTAAAGAAAGTTAGGGTGAGGTGGGGTAAGTGCACCCCCTAAAATCGAAAGTGCAACTTTGACAAAGTCTGAGAACTTTATTTTTAATTATGTAAACTTCAGATTTTTACCTTGCAATTTCAAGTATGTTCTTTATTGGCCCTAAAAATTTCATGGAAATCAAATGACTTTTTCATTTGAAAAAAATTCTTCTAAGTTTTTCCTACCAAGGGTACGCACTTGCCCCTGCTAGCTGGGTAAGTGCATATCCTGCCTCTAATTTATTTAAGAGGAGCAATGGGGCAATGGTGGGGCATGAGCATATAGAACTGTTTTAGGGCTTTCTAACACTTTTTACAGATTAGAATTATCTCCAATAGTTTTTGAGATACAAACTTTTTTACTTGGCAAGAAAAATTCATCGGAAAAATGCTTAAAAATAAAATTTTGATTTTACTTACCAATTTGGGTTTAATTCAACTGCAATTTGAGTTTCTAAACACTTTTTTATAATTTTTAGTCTGTAAACTACTTCTTATATCTAGTATTTACACATGAGTATCTAGTTTGTTTTTTTACTGAATGTTATACGGGGAGAACTGTATGTTAAATACCACCTCTCCTCTGCGCCTATTGTAAAGGTTCTAGCCAAAATTTAACAATATCTTCCTCTGTCACCTCACTAATGTCCTCATTTTCAGGGAACTGGAAGATACTAATCTTCTTGTTAGGCATTTTTCGCACAAATCGCACTACTGGGTTCCGATCAGAGTTAATTGACTGAATTATACCCACAAAATCTTTTACTGTTTTCTTTCTTGCAAACTTGACTAAGCAAACTAACTTAGTATGCTAAGTTTGACTAAGCTTTTTTTAGCTTAGTATGCAAAGCTAATTGAAAACAAGATTAAATGAACTGACGTTCTGAAGCATGATTTTAAACATAAACTTTGCATTGTGGGGCAAGTGCATACTTGGAGTATGCACTTGCCCCTTACCCACAAAAACAGGGGGCAAGTGCACACCCCCCCCTTTAAAAAAAAAAACAATAACAGGTGTAAACATAACAAAAATATGACTGATCAATACACTTCAAAATGTAATAAATGAACTTTAAAAAACTAAAAAATATTGACACACTTTAAAAAAAAATGTTTTAAAAAACCCTTGCGAGCTCGCGCTTGGAGGAAAATTGACGTTACCTTAAAAAAACGTACACCACAAAAAAATTTCAATAATTGGTAGTTTTATTTTATTATACACATAGAACAGAATAAAAAAGGAAGCTTTTGGTGAGACTCCCACTGCCATAGCACCAATAATAACCGAGTTACAGCCAGGTTATGCTCTTACCCCACCTCACCCTAATACAAAATTTCTGAATAGAACAAACAATAGACTGTTGACCTGCCATTTCACCGACCGACTGCAACCATGACCCGCATTCCTGGAATTTCCTGTTTTCTAAAAACTCCTGAAAACAATACCTTCCCTATAAAAGCGAGAATTCTAAAAATCTGCAATAGTAGAGCTCGAGATGGTAAAACTGTCAAAATCTAGGTCCACGTTCAAGTGAGGCAGTGACGCTGTCAACGGATTCCAACAATGTTGAAGTTAAGTATGATCGGCACACATACAATTCCACAAAGTTTTAAGATTATATATACATAGATACATACCATATATAGTACACAATTTTATACAGATGGTGTTTTGACATCTGAGGGGCCCAAAACAAAAAGTTATGATCCCAGAGGCCTACTTTAGAGCTATCATGCAGCCAAGGCCGTAGCCAATGGGGGGGGGGGGGGTTAGGGGGTCAGAACCGCCCCCGAAATAGTACAAATAACATTGAAAACGCAGTAAATGGGGGTGAAAACCCCCCCGAAATAGTTGAAACCCCCCCCCCCCAAAATTCCTCGACGATAGCTAGAGGGGCCCCGAAACAGTTGAAAAGGGTAGAAAATTACGACAAAGACGCCGTAAAGCGCACATGCGGCCAAAAAAAAAAGGTTACGGCTTTGCATGTGGTGCATGTGGTGATGCTAATAGCTCACAAAGTTATTCCATCAGAAATTTCGCTAGGCCCTTTTAATAATTTTAAAGGCTGCACTTTCACAGGCACCTGGAAAAACAGTCGAATAAAAAAATAATTGATGTACAATATCCTTATGCCGCTATGTCAATGTTTGGTTAGAAAGTTATCGGAATCACAATATAGCTGACTAATTGTGAGTTAGGCCCCCCTATCATGGACGTTTTTACTACATGCCTACTTATATTTTAATGTTGCATCTAGCCTAATGCTCGACAGAGTTGTAACCATTCACTTATTTCAACATTCTTACAAACAAGACTTTACTAAAATTTAGGCCTATTTAATTTTTACAATAACTAAAATTTTGTAATTACGAGTGGAGATTTCGGCACTTGTAGCAATCCTTACCTCAGTTTTTGTGCAGGTAAGACAACACAAAACGAAAATGTGACAACGACTGACAATGAATCAAATGCAAGATGGGGAACAATGTGAAATAAGACTTTAAAGTCGATCAAAGATATGTTGTAAATTTTCTTGATAAGTTTGATGTCTGTTTTGGTTCAGTTAGGTTAGGTTGATTTATTGATTAGGTTGATTGAGCACGATGAAAAACTGGCTTTGACTTTGACTGCTAATAATTACATTCTAAGAAACCTTGCTGTTTTGAATTTTAGCTTCAATTACTTTACATTGAAGCTAAACTTAATCGGGTGTGTTTTAGAAAGGTTAGACATTGATCAATGCTTAACCTATTTATTTCTAGGGCTAAATATAATATCTAACTCTGGAAGTCTTATCTTCGTCGAGTTTACTCACCGACCTTAAATCGAGCACCAAATTTATGTTCAATACATAAAGTGTAAAAGCTTCGGTGAATAAATAATTCTGTTAAAAAGCGTAAATAAAGATATCGGGTCAAAAGTAAACAATGAAGCAATAACAAAATCAAATAAGAACCAAGAACGACAACTAAACGAATCTTTCAAATTCAAAGATCTACTCAAACCGTTCAGTCTTTGACGATTTTGGCTTTTAGACCCTAGAGGAACCCATGCCGACCTCTAGGACGCTGTATAGGACTAATAATAACCTAATAAAAAGGTGGAACTTTTAAATATTTTTAGCACAACAAAATTTGGGAAAATGATTAACATTAATCGTTGCCGGAGCTGGGATTTCGAATTGCAGATTTGAATGATTTTTAATTTGTGTCACCTGTACGATCGGTGACAGTTTGGTACCAGTGACAAATTCACCGGTGCAAAAATATCACCCACCTCCTGTGTGATATGGATGTTTTTAGGGAGAGCTAAAAATTTCCTATTACGATGACTCAGCTATGGACGGCTCTTTTTGTCATTGGGCGCGTTCAGCCGCATTCCACCGGTGGGAAATATACTAACCCAGGGCCGTAGCCAGCTTTCGCGGGCCCCGGTAAATATATTAGGCCGGGCCCCTCATGCAGGGCTGTACCCAGCTTTGGCGGGCCCCCTCACGTCCTGGTACTGCACCCGTTCTACTCAAAACCGTAGCTAATTTTCGGCTCGTAAAAAGTGGTGACTTTTTTTTTTACTCCCACGTGCCGATTTTGGTCCCTTCGTTGCCGTTGCGGGCCTTCTCGGCGGCTTTTCGGAGTGGGATTCTGCCCCCGGGCCCCCCCTTCGACCCAGCCCGGGCCCCCTTGACCCCGGGCCCGGGCCCCGGTAAAATTGTCCCGGCTATACCGGTCTGAGTACGGCCCTGTACTAACCTATATTAAGTGAACGGTAGCGGTGGACGTACCATCTACCGACCATTGTTGTGCATCCACCGATGTTGTGTTTACGGTGGATTCGGTAAGTAACCGGGCATTGTTGATTGTCAAGATGCGGTGGATTTGCCTATTAGTGACTATGGTAACCGGTTAACCACCGGTGACTGCGGCTGAACGCACCCATTGGCTAAAGAGTTTGGTTGAATTTTCAAACAGCAATAGTATGCCTACTCCCAAACTTTGTTACATATAGTTTCAGATACTGTACATAGAAACATTTGCTTTTTACCTTATTCTTGCACACTGTTGAAAGCGCGGCAAATGTAAACGATCAACCAATCACTGCTTTGATCCAGGATTGAAGGCCGCCGACAACCTCCAAATTTTTTCGTATTTGAAATTTTGAAACAGCTGTTTCGTGTTTTGAATGGTAAAGTGAAAGTGGTTTGGTTTGTCTGAGCCTGTCGCGGTTGTTTTACAAGAACTCGGTCGCTTTGTGTCTATTATTCATATAATTTTAAAATTTGACTTTTGATATAACACATCTTAAAGATATTAAAAGATTAATCTAAAAGATTAATTTGGATGACATCTCTATTATTCTGAGTCAATAGGCTAATAAATTTTCTCAAGTGAAATAAAATGACATCAGGTAGGTGGTATTTATCCTACATTTCTCTTTAATTTATCAGTCATTTTACTCTAGAATGAAATGTTTGAGAATCATAAATTATAAAAAGTCTTATCTTCTTATTACTTCACAAATTGATTTTTATCAGTAGTCCAGTCAATTTACGTGATGACCTCAAAAAAATTGCAAGAAAACGTTTTTTGATGGAATTATACTTAAAAAAATATGAATTTTAACATATCCAAAGTTTACCAAAATCGGACCATCGGAACCTCACTAAAATCACGTTTCAAAATGGCGGCTTTTCCCACCGTACAAAATTTTTTGAAAAAAGACATTCAACTGCATTTTGTATCAATGTTTTTCGAGATATTGACTTTGGACCGCCACCAATCATCGTTGGGTGATTGGTTTTAAATTTTGACAGAGTTTACATTTTCGGCCGCCATCTTGGATCCGCCATATTGGATATAAATATTTTTTTTCAAATGTAAAGATGGTGTTGTGACGCATCATTATGGACTAGATTTTTACCCTGAACACAATGCTGAAATCCGTTTTTGAAAATATGCACTCGTTAAAAAGATATGCTCAAATAAAAATTCATCCCTATACATTTCTTATGGACGTTTAATTTTTTTTACGATTTTTAAAGAATTATCTCTTATATCTCCGGTTCTAATTAAGGTATGTAATTCGTTTTGGTCTTAAAATACTCAGTCAATTTACGGCTTTTTAATGAGCTATTGATCATTAAAATCGGACGACTGCTGGACGAGCTATAAGGCTAAAATTGACACGAAAATCCATTTTTTTGAAATTTGTTTTTTGTCAAAGATTCATATCGGAGGTCCTAAATGGACTAAAAAGCTCGTTCTCCCCTCAAATTACTCAGAAGATTCTGGGCTTTCATATGAGCTATGGCTCTTTAAAATCGGACTTACTTACTTTGAGTTATGAACCTTCATTTACCATAAAATCTGTTCACTTTCGTAAATTGTATATAATCAATGACTCATGCATAGAAAACTAACAGAGATTCAAAACAGTCTTATATTTTAATTAACTCAGTACATCATTGGTTTTCATTTAAACTCCTAATCATTTAAATCGGTTGAGTTTGAGGTGAGATATAGACCTACAACCAACATAAAATACAATTTTTTCAAAATTTCATGATTATTTAAAGACTTGTATCTCCAGTCCCAATTATTGCCTGCTGGTCGGAAGGGTTTTAAAACATGCGCTGAACGATTAGCCTTCATTTGACATATTGATAATTGAAATCTGACAAAAATAGGATTAGTTATATTATTTTATATAATCTTTGACAAAAAACATATTTCTAAAAAATGGATTTTCTTGTCAATTTTAGCCTTATAGCTCGTCCAGCAGTCGTCCGATTTTAACGATCAATAGCTCATTATAAAAGCCGTTAAATGACTGAGTATTTTAAGACCAAAACGAACTACATACCTTAATTAGAACCGGAGATATAAGAGATAATTCTTAAAAAATCATAAAAAAATTGATCGTCCATAAGAAATGTATAGGGATGAATTTTTATTTGAGCATATCTTTTTAACGAGTGCATATTTTCAAAAACGGATTTCAGCATTGTATTCAGGGTAAAAATCTAGTCCATAATGATGCGTCACAACACCATCTTTACGTTTGAAAAAAAAATAATTATATCCAATATGGCGGATCAAAGATGGCGGCCGAAAATGTAAACTCTGTCAAAATTTAAAACCAATCACCCAACGATGATTGGCGGCGGTCCAAAGTCAATATCTCGCAAAACAATGATACAAAATGCAGTTGAATGTTTTTTTTAATGTTGTATGGTGGGAAAAGCCGCCATTTTGAAGCGTGATTTTAGTGAGGTTCCGATGGTCCGATTTTGGTAAACTTTGGATGTGTTAAAATTCATATTTTTTTAAGTAGAATTCCATCAAAAAACGTTTTCTTGCAATTTTTTTGAGGTTCCCCATGTTAATTTTCATAGAATGACTGGCCTACAGCATTTCATGCCAGCTCGAGTCATTCCGCATGAATGTTTGACATTTGACAAATAGATTTGCTTGATATTTGTTTAAAGCGAACACACGTCTAAATACTTGCGAGATTTTCCGAGCAATATATTGGGTGCCGTTTCTCAAACATTTGTCCACGTAACAGATCTAAACGCAGAAGATCTAAACTGGTTGGGAAACAGCGAACACGAATGTTTTCCGCATGCCAAATAAGCAAAACATCCATCCTTACTAGGGGCCTAGTAGATATTTGGCAAGTTCAAGCTTTATGCAGCCGAACTATCCCTGTCTGGATCTGGCCTAATAACTGACAATGTCATTTGGCCTAATTTTTGTGTTGTTTTTTGGAAATATCATAGGATGATCCTTATTAGGCCTACCAAATGAGGACCACAGTCACAGAGAAGGTAGAGTTGACTGAAGTTGAGAGAAGGCAGGTTGAACAGACTGGAGAGCGAGCTGTTTAGTGGAGCGCGCGAAAAACCCGGGCGGCCGCGTCTAACTCGAGCTACTGCTCCAGTTATTCCACTTTAGGGATTTATCCCAAAGATGGGATATGAGACAATATGAGACATATTTTTCAAATTTCACAAAAATTGTAACTTTTAAAGAAAATATACTTGCAACCATTAAATTTGGCTCGAAAAACTAAATAATCTAGTATTTTGAATCATTTGTCTACGTCAACTGGTTGCAAAGATAATTGATATTTTAGTTTGGCGGTAAACACAGTACGTTGTCCAATGTTATTCTTATGGCAAATATTCAAAAACGTCAAAAACCGATATATCCGTTATTTACTAACCGATTTTGACAAAATTTGGTATATATTTGTGTGATAGTTAATTGATAATTTGTTTTATTTCACTATATATGTTTTCTGGTTTTGAATGACTTTGGGGGAGAAAGTATGTGTCAGTTTCCTGATACCGTTTATGTACTTATGTATTGAAATTGCGATATAAATCAAATTAACTCATGTATGTTTTTTTATACATCAAAGGTTTAAAATTGTTTGATGGTATTTATTTAAGACATAATGGACAATCGTAAATAATTATGATGTACATGTAATTAATTATGCCAGACCCAATGACGGGTCGGGTGTGGCGGCAGGCGCGTCGCGGGCTCGCGGCCGAAGTAGTCTCCTTTGTTCAACCTGAGTTTCTGGGAAAACTAGACGTGCTAGAAAAAAAGCTTAAATACAATGTGTAATGGATGTGTGATGGATAAGCAATTGTCTCGTATAGTCTTTTTGTCTGCAAATAGTTTTTACGGGATTCAGAAATCTATATAAATAAAAAAATCCTGTTTTCCCTTGGTCATTCAATAGCTCGAAAATGTGTGCACCGAATTTGATAATTCTTTTTTGTTATGCTCCTCATTGTTAGGTCAAGATTATTGAAAAGTAAATTTTGTAATCCGTCCTAAGGGCTCTGTGTCCCATTGGCCTTTAAAGATGTGCGGAGATGAAAATGAATACCCTATTGACAGTTCATAAGAGCATGAGTGAGTGAAAAACTCCAGTTTTTAATTTAATCAATGATGGTTTTTTCTAAGTGCTTGTGTTTGTTGTACAGTCATCAAACGGGTTTTAACGGGCGAAAGTATGATTCATTTGGTATAGTTACAGTATTTTTTTCTGTAACTTTTCTATACGGGTAAACTGCCATGTTAGAGGTTCTTGACTAATACAATGACAAAAATGAGCAAGTCAAGTGAATATGCATTTCATAGGCCTCATGAAGGGAAAAGTGAGAGGTTGCAAAACGAAACAGCTACAGCAGCAGACAGTACTGCTTGCTGTAGGCCCGGCCCCGGCACCGTCGCCGGCGCGGGGACAGAGCAGCGCGGCGGGCGAAGCCGCACGCACGCGTTGGAGGGGAGGTGAGGGGCTGAAGGAGTGGGGTGGGCTCGGTACGCCAAAGCTGCCTGCAGCGGCTCCCGCGCACTCTAGTGGCGCTGCGAGGAACTACTATCGGCTGTACCTCGCCGGCCTATCCCGTTAGACATCTGTCTCTACTTCTCTGTGCCACAGTCCAGAACGTGGCTGCGGGCCACGTTCAGGAATGTGGTTGGTGTACGGGCCACATTTTGGGCTGAAGTTGGACCACTTAAAATAAATTAGTCTACTGTGCCCCAGTACTCAGCTTGGGACGGCCGGCCGATCTGTTACCTGTATGTGGATCGGAAAACATGCTATTTAGTTTTTTGTTTGTGTCTCGCGCTACTTAGATTTGAGTAGGCCTAAGCGATGCAATATTATTTTGCTCAGCACACAGGGTAAGTATAAGGGTATGTGGCCCGCAGTTAATCTTTTAAGTTATGTGTATGGTTTACATTATGAGTTACTTTGTTATTTGTCTGGTTTGAGTTCCTTTTCCTTTTTGCAGATAGGTTTTATGCCATGATTCACAACCACTTCATTTCTTTTGTGCCTTTGGTGTGCAGCCAAAATATTGGTTTTAGACATTTTTTTATGAATTTCCAGGTGGTGGAGATATCCGTCCATCTGCAGCAGAAATTGATGAGATTCGTCAAAAATTTCACCAACACGTTCAGAAACAAGTTGCATACGAATACTATGTCATTTGGAGGAGGCAAAAACGTGAGTTTAGCCAGCAAACTAATAATAAGAATAGTTTATGTACCTACTGGTTTTGAAGCCCAAATGTATCTTAAACTTGATAAAACTGTTAAAATATATTTTATATTTATTAATTTATAGCCTATACAAGACTTTTATTTTTTTAGCGAATTTCCCCTATAGGGAAGAAGCTATTACCGTAGGTCTCATGATAAGACCTAAGCCCGAGACCGTGATAACTTTTCGTTTTGGGGCCACCAGAAGCAAAAAACACCATTCGTTCGAATTTATATATATATATATATATATATATATATATATATATATATATATATATATATATATATATATATATATATATATCTATCTATCTATCTATATATATATATGTGTCTGTGAGCACGATAGCGGCCGTAAATATGGTCCGATCTTAATGAAATTTGGTACAGACATGTAAAGTGGTGATCGATTGGACAAGTTCGTAAACCAGCTCGATCGGACCATCGGAAGAGGGGGTAAAGGGGGAATAACCCCCCCAAAAATGGGTTTTTTGGGGTTTTTACATAAAAAAATGAAATTAATCAAATTTTTGTTGGCACCATTGGATTCGCCTCAAAAAAACAAACAATTTAGTATTTTGAATCATTGCTCTATGTCCATTGGTTACCGAGATATTGAAAGTGGTAAACACAGTACGTTGTCCCAATGTTAACCTTATGGGGAATAAGTAAAATTCTATATCTCGCTCATTTCTCAACATATCTTAATTAAACTTGGTTTGTGGCTTCATCTAGATGAGATATAATGTATTTTAGTCAAAAATCCCCGAAATTTCAATTTTTGTGGCAGCAAACCTGCATAATCCATTCCCCATGTTATCCTTATGGGAAATAAAAAAATTCTATATCTTACTTATTTTTTAACATTTCTTGTCAAAACTTGGTATATGGCTTCTTCTAGTTAAGATATACTAAATAATGAATTAAAACTAACCAGTTTTAACATACCTGTTGCAGCAAACCTGCATACGCATTCTACATGCTAACCTTATGGGTAATAAAATAAGTTGTGTAGTTAGCTCATTTCTCAAAATATACTGATAAGAAATGGCATGAGGCTTCATACAGTTAATATCTACTTGATTATGGCTTAAAATATCCAAATCATCAAATTCCTGAGGCAGCAAACCTGTGTACTCTCTTTCCCAATGTTAACCTTATGAGAGGTAAATGCAATTGGATAGCTTTCTTATTCCTCAGCATATCTTGATAAAACATGTTATGTGGCTTTATATAGTTTAGATATATTGGATTGTAGCCTATAATACCTCATTTTCAAATTTCTGTGGCAGCAAATTTGCATTTTTCCATACTAATCTTATGAAGAATAATTTATTTTTGAATACCAATTGTGGGCATTTGGCAAATCACAGGATGAGGGAACAGGGCTCAAATTACATGTTTTAATGTCAGTGACTCAGGAAAAGTACTGCAATTTCTTAAAGTTTGCTAGATAACAAAAAATAACATAAAATAACTGCCATTTAAGTAGCATTGGGAAGTAGCATTGGGATCTAAAACGTCTGCTTTGTTTACATTAAAACATGTGAGCTGATGTTTGATTCAAAGCCACATGGTGGATACAGACATATGGCTTACTTAAAGGCCAGATAACTAAATATGTCAAATAAATGTACTATAGCGAATACAGATTTTTACTGATGATTTTTATGAAATTTTTTACTCAAACTTAAACAGCTGGTCATTTCCCCATACGATTAAATTGAAAAAGCCAGCTGATTTGAAGTTTTAAACATTGCATTTTCGTGCCAAGTATAGGCTATTATTTTTTATAGCCTGTTGATCTTAAAAGCCACTAGGAGAGTAGTTTTTGCACGCTTTCTTTTGAATGTATATTGATTTTACCTGATGCGAGACTTCATTTAAATTATTTATTTATGCACTTGAAATTCGCTGAGTATGCAGGACTGCTGCAACCGGGGTATTATTTACCGCGTGAAGGCACCTAAAACCCGATCTATAAAAACGAAAATTAACTGTCCGGGTTTTTCATTTTGAGTATTCCGACGATTCCACATCGAGTGCAAATATTTGATTCTTCTTCACTCATTGTTGGGCAATGTGACCGATATCAATCGTCAGGCCTTATCAAATCAAAATGTCTTTTATTGCCAACATAACATTCCCATGCATGGGCAAGCGTCAATGTAGCTACTTCCCTATAGGGAAATTCGCTCATACATCACGCTTTAAGCTAAAAATTAAGCTGCGGGCCACGTTCTGGAATGTGGTTGGTGTACGGGCCACATTTGGGGCTGAAGTTGGACCACTTAAAATAAATTAGTCTACTGTGCCCCAGTACTCAGCTTGGGACGGCCGGCCGATCTGTTACCTGTATGTGGATCGGAAAACATGCTATTTAGTTTTTTGTTTGTGTCTCGCGCTACTTAGATTTGAGTAGGCCTAAGCGTTGCAATATTATTTTGCTCAGCACACAGGGTAAGTATAAGGGTATGTGGCCTGCAGTTAATCTTTTAAGTTATGTGTATGGTTTACATTATGAGTTACTTTGTTATTTGTCTGGTTTGAGTTCCTTTTCCTTTTTGCAGATAGGTTTTATGCCATAATTCACAACCACTTCATTTCTTTTGTGCCTTTGGTGTGCAGCCAAAATATTGGTTTTAGACATTTTTTTATGAATTTCCAGGTGGTGGAGATATCCGTCCATCTGATGAAATTCGTCAGAAACAAGTTGCATACGAATGTAACCTCCACCTATGTCATTTGGAGGAGGCAAAAACGTGAGTTTAGCCAGCAAACTAATAATAAGAATAGTTTATGTACCTACTGGTTTTGAAGCCCAAATGTATCTTAAACTTGATAAAACTGTTAAAATATATTTTATGTTTATTAATTTATAGCCTATACAAGACTTTTATTTTTTTTTAGCGAATTTCCCCTATATGGAAGAAGCTATTACCGTAGGTCTCATGGTAAGACCTAAGCCCGAGACCATGATAACTTTTCGTTTTGGGGCCACCAGAAGCAAAAAACACCATTCGTTTGAATTTATATATATATATCTATCTATCTATCTATATATATATATATATATATATATATATGTGTGTGTGTGTCTGTGAGCACGATAGCGGCCGTAAATATGGTCCGATCTTAATGAAATTTGGTACAGACATGTAAAGTGGTGATCGATTGGACAGGTTCGTAAACCAGCCCGATCGGACCATCGGAAGGGGGGGTAAAGGGGGAATAACCCCCCAAAAAATGGGTTTTTTGGGGATTTACACAAAAAAATGAAATTAATCAAATTTTTGTTGGCACCATTGGATTCGCCTCAAAAAAACAAACAATTTAGTATTTTGAATCATTGCTCTATGTCCATTGGTTACCGAGATATTGAAATTGGTAAACACAGTACGTTGTCCCAATGTTAACCTTATGGGGAATAAGTAAAATTCTATATCTCGCTCATTTCTCAACATATCTTAATTAAACTTGGTTTGTGGCTTTATCTAGATGAGATATAATGTATTTTAGTCAAAAATCCCCGAAATTTCAATTTTTGTGGCAGCAAACCTGCATAATCATTCCCCATGTTATCCTTATGGGAAATAAAAAAATTCTATATCTGCCTTATTTTTGAACATATCATAATAAAACTTGGTATATGGCTTCTTCTAGTTAAGATATACTAAACAATGAATTAAAACTAACCAGTTTTAACATACCTGTTGCAGCAAACCTGCATACGCATTCTACATGCTAACCTTATGGGTAATAAAATAAGTTGTGTAGTTCGCTCATTTCTCAAAATATACTGATAAGAAATGGCATGAGGCTTCATACAGTAAATATCTACTTGATTATGGCTTAAAATATCCAAATCATCAAATTCCTGAGGCAGCAAACCTGTGTACTCTCTTTCCCAATGTTAACCTTATGAGAGGTAAATGCAATTGGATAGCTTTCTTATTCCTCAGCATATCTTGATAAAACATGTTATGTGGCTATATATAGTTTAGATATATTGGATTGTAGCCTATAATACCTCATTTTCAAATTTCTGTGGCAGCAAACCTGCATTTTTTCCATACTCATCTTATGAAGAATAATTTATTTTTGAATACCAATTGTGGGCATTTGGCAAATCACAGGATGAGGGAACAGGGCTCAAATTACATGTTTTAATGTCAGGGACTCAGGAAAAGTACTGCAATTTCTTAAAGTTTGCTAGATAACAAAAAATAACATAAAATAACTGCCATTTTAGTAGCATTGGGAAGTAGCATTGGGATCTAAAACGTCTGCTTTGTTTACATTAAAACATGTGAGCTGATGTTTGATTCAAAGCCACATGGTGGATACAGACATATGGCTTACTTAAAGGCCAGATAACTAAATATGTCAAATAAATGTACTATAGCGAATACAGATTTTTACTGGTGATGTTTATGAAATTTTTTACTCAAACAAACAGCTGGTCATTTCCCCATACGATTAAATTGAAAAAGCCAGCTGTTTTGAAGTTTTAAACATTGCATTTTCGTGCCAAGTATAGGCTATTATTTTTTATAGCCTGTTGATCTTAAAAGCCACTAGGAGAGTATTTTTGCACGCTTTCTTTTGAATGTATATTGATTTTACTTGATGCGACACTTCATTTAAATTATTTATTCATGCACTTGAAATTCGCTGAGTATGCAGGACTGCTGCAACGGGGGTATTATTTACCGCGTGAAGGCACCTAAAACCCGATCTATAAAAACGAAAATTAACTGTCCGGGTTTTTCATTTTGAGTATTCCGACGATTCCACATCGAGTGCAAATATTTGATTCTTCTTCACTCATTGTTGGGCAATGTGACCGATATCAATCTTCAGGCCTTATCAAATCAAAATGTCTTTTATTGCCAACATAACATTCCCATGCATGGGCAAGCGTCAATGTAGCTACTTCCCTATAGGGAAATTCGTTCATACATCACGCTTTAGCTAAAAATTAAGCTGCGGGTCACGTTCAGGAATGTGGTTGGTGTACGGGCCACATTTTGGGCTGAAGTTGGACCACTTAAAATAAATTAGTCTACTGTGCCCCAGTACTCAGCTTGGGACGGCCGGCCGATCTGTTACCTGTATGTGGATCGGAAAACATGCTATTTAGTTTTTTGTTTGTCTCTCGCGCTACTTAGATTTGAGTAGGCCTAAGCGTTGCAATATTATTTTGCTCAGCACACAGGGTAAGTATAAGGGTATGTGGCCTGCAGTTAATCTTTTAAGTTATGTGTATGGTTTACATTATGAGTTACTTTGTTATTTGTCTGGTTTGAGTTCCTTTTCCTTTTTGCAGATAGGTTTTATGCCATAATTCACAACCACTTCATTTCTTTTGTGCTTTTGGTGTGCAGCCAAAATATTGGTTTTAGACATTTTTTTATGAATTTCCAGGTGGTGGAGATATCCGTCCATCTGATGAAATTCGTCAGAAACAAGTTGCATACGAATGTAACCTCCACCTATGTCATTTGGAGGAGGCAAAAACGTGAGTTTAGCCAGCAAACTAATAATAAGAATAGTTTATGTACCTACTGGTTTTGAAGCCCAAATGTATCTTAAACTTGATAAAACTGTTAAAATATATTTTAGGGTGTCCGAAAAAGAACTCCCTAATTTTGAAGAACTTTAATTTGTAATTTGTAAATCATATCGACTCAATTTATGTATTAAATGATAGGAAAACTCGCCAAGTTTTTGATACAAGTCACAACTTTTTTGGTGGATTTTACTTTGGGCTCATGGAAAACAAAAAAACAAAAAAATCATATTTTCCCTGTGCACCAGTAGTTCTTAAAATTCACGTTGTAATGAGTTTTTTTTTACAAGATTTAACAGTTAGCTTTAAAACTAAGCATCCTACAGAAAACTCTCAGTTTATGTTTAAAACCTCTTACTTTTACCAAAACTTGGTTATTTCCCTTTAATTTGGTAAAAATAAAAATTTTGGCGTTTTCCAACTTTAGCAGTATGGCACACGAAACACACAAAAAAACAAATTGTTCGTTTCCGAAACTCATTTCTCAGGACCCAAAAAAGCTACAAACCTGCAAAAACACCCAAACTGTAGGGAAAAATTAATTTTCTTTAATGTTATAAACTGAGAGGTTTCTATGGGATTCATAGTTTTAAAGATAACTGTTAAATCTAAAAAAAACTTAAAACGTGATTTTTATTCACTACTAGTACACAGGGACAATTTGATTTTTTGTTTTATGTTTGCCATGAGCCCAAAGTGAAATTCACCAAAAAAGTTGTGACTTGTAACAAAAACTTGGTGAGTTTACCAATCATTCAATATATAATTTGAGTCGATTTGATTTATATATTGAAAATTAGAGGTCATCAAAATTAGGGAGTTCTTTTTCGGACACCCGGTATTTATTAATTTATAGCCTATACAAGACTTTTATTTTTTTTTAGCGAATTTCCCCTATATGGAAGAAGCTATTACCATAGGTCTCATGGTAAGACCTAAGCCCGAGACCATGATAACTTTTCGTTTTGGGGCCACCAGAAGCAAAAAACACCATTCGTTCGAATTTATATATATCTATCTATCTATCTATCTATATATATATATATATATATATATATGTGTCTGTGAGCACGATAGCGGCCGTAAATATGGTCCGATCTTAATGAAATTTGGTACAGACATGTAAAGTGGTGATCGATTGGACAAGTTCGTAAACCAGCCCGATCGGACCATCGGAAGGGGGGGTAAAGGGGGAATAACCCCCTCAAAAATGGGTTTTTTGGGGTTTTTACATAAAAAAAGAAATTAATCAAATTTTTGTTGGCACCATTGGATTCGCCTCAAAAAAACAAACAATTTAGTATTTTGAATCATTGCTCTATGTCCATTGGTTACCGAGATATTGAAAGTGGTAAACACAGTACGTTGTCCCAATGTTAACCTTATGGGGAATAAGTAAAATTCTATATCTCGCTCATTTCTCAACATATCTTAATTAAACTTGGTTTGTGGCTTCATCTAGATGAGATATAATGTATTTTAGTCAAAAATCCCCGAAATTTCAATTTTTGTGGCAGCAAACCTGCATAATCATTCCCCATGTTATCCTTATGGGAAATTAAAAAATTCTATATCTTACTTATTTTTTAACATTTCTTGACAAAACTTGGTATATGGCTTCTTCTAGTTAAGATATACTAAATAATGAATTAAAACTAACCAGTTTTAACATACCTGTTGCAGCAAACCTACATACTCATTCTACATGCTAACCTTATGGGTAATAAAATAAGTTGTGTAGTTCGCTCATTTCTCAAAATATACTGATAAGAAATGGCATGAGGCTTCATACAGTTAATATCTACTTGATTATGGCTTAAAATATCCAAATCATCAAATTCCTGAGGCAGCAAACCTGTGTACTCTCTTTCCCAATGTTAACCTTATGAGAGGTAAATGCAATTGGATAGCTTTCTTATTCCTCAGCATATCTTGATAAAACATGTTATGTGGCTTTATATAGTTTAGATATATATTGGATTGTAGCCTATAATACCTCATTTTCAAATTTCTGTGGCAGCAAACCTGCATTTTTCCATACTAATCTTATGAAGAATAATTTATTTTTGAATACCAATTGTGGGCATTTGGCAAATCACAGGATGAGGGAACAGGGCTCAAATTAAATGTTTTAATGTCAGGGACTCAGGAAAAGTACTGCAATTTCTTAAAGTTTGCTAGATAACAAAAAATAACATAAAATAACTGCCATTTAAGTAGCATTGGGATCTAAAACGTCTGCTTTGTTTACATTAAAACATGTGAGCTGATGTTTGATTCAAAGCCACATGGTGGATACAGACATATGGCTTATTCAAAGGCCAGATAACTAAATATGTCAAATAAATGTACTATAGCGAATACAGATTTTTACTGGTGATGTTTATGAAATTTTTTACTCAAACAAACAGCTGGTCATTTCCCCATACGATTAAATTGAAAAAGCCAGCTGTTTTGAAGTTTTAAACATTGCATTTTCGTGCCAAGTATAGGCTATTATTTTTTATAGCCTGTTGATCTTAAAAGCCACTAGGAGAGTATTTTTGCACGCTTTCTTTTGAATGTATATTGATTTTACTTGATGCGACACTTCATTTAAATTATTTATTCATGCACTTGAAATTCGCTGAGTATGCAGGACTGCTGCAACGGGGGTATTATTTACCGCGTGAAGGCACCTAAAACCCGATCTATAAAAACGAAAATTAACTGTCCGGGTTTTTCATTTTGAGTATTCCGACGATTCCACATCGAGTGCAAATATTTGATTCTTCTTCACTCATTGTTGGGCAATGTGACCGATATCAATCTTCAGGCCTTATCAAATCAAAATGTCTTTTATTGCCAACATAACATTCCCATGCATGGGCAAGCGTCAATGTAGCTACTTCCCTATAGGGAAATTCGTTCATACATCACGCTTTAAGCTAAAAATTAAGCTGCGGGCCACGTTCAGGAATGTGGTTGGTGTACGGGCCACATTTTGGGCTGAAGTTGGACCACTTAAAATAAATTAGTCTACTGTGCCCCAGTACTCAGCTTGGGACGGCCGGCCGATCTGTTACCTGTATATGGATCGGAAAACATGCTATTTAGTTTTTTGTTTGTCTCTCGCGCTACTTAGATTTGAGTAGGCCTAAGCGTTGCAATATTATTTTGCTCAGCACACAGGGTAAGTATAAGGGTATGTGGCATGCAGTTAATCTTTTAAGTTATGTGTATGGTTTACATTATGAGTTACTTTGTTATTTGTCTGGTTTGAGTTCCTTTTCCTTTTTGCAGATAGGTTTTATGCCATAATTCACAACCACTTCATTTCTTTTGTGCTTTTGGTGTGCAGCCAAAATATTGGTTTTAGACATTTTTTTATGAATTTCCAGGTGGTGGAGATATCCGTCCATCTGATGAAATTCGTCAGAAACAAGTTGCATACGAATGTAACCTCCACCTATGTCATTTGGAGGAGGCAAAAACGTGAGTTTAGCCAGCAAACTAATAAGAGGAATAGTTTATGTACCTACTGGTTTTGAAGCCCAAATGTATCTTAAACTTGATAAAACTGTTAAAATATATTTTAGTATTTATTAATTTATAGCCTATACGAGACTTTTATTTTTTTTTAGCGAATTTCCCCTATATGGAAGAAGCTATTACCATAGGTCTCACGGTAAGACCTAAGCCCGAGACCATGATAACTTTTCGTTTTGGGGCCACCAGAAGCAAAAAACACCATTCGTTCGAATTTATATATATCTATCTATCTGTCTATCTATCTATATATATATGTGTCTGTGAGCACGATAGCGGCCGTAAATATGGTCCGATCTTAATGAAATTTGGTACAGACATGTAAAGTGGTGATCGATTGGACAAGTTCGTAAACCAGCCCGATCGGACCATCGGAAGGGGGGGTAAAGGGGGAATAACCCCCTCAAAAATGGGTTTTTTGGGGTTTTTACATAAAAAAATGAAATTAATCAAATTTTTGTTCGCACCATTGAATTCGCCTCAAAAAAACAAACAATTTAGTATTTTGAATCATTGCTCTATGTCCATTGGTTACCGAGATATTGAAAGTGGTAAACACAGTACGTTGTCCCAATGTTAACCTTATGGGGAATAAGTAAAATTCTATATCTCGCTCATTTCTCAACATATCTTAATTAAACTTGGTTTGTGGCTTCATCTAGATGAGATATAATGTATTTTAGTCAAAAATCCCCGAAATTTCAATTTTTGTGGCAGCAAACCTGCATAATCATTCCCCATGTTATCCTTATGGGAAATTAAAAAATTCTATATCTTACTTATTTTTTAACATTTATTGACAAAACTTGGTATATGGCTTCTTCTAGTTAAGATATACTAAATAATGAATTAAAACTAACCAGTTTTAACATACCTGTTGCAGCAAACCTACATACTCATTCTACATGCTAACCTTATGGGTAATAAAATAAGTTGTGTAGTTCGCTCATTTCTCAAAATATACTGATAAGAAATGGCATGAGGCTTCATACAGTTAATATCTACTTGATTATGGCTTAAAATATCCAAATCATCAAATTCCTGAGGCAGCAAACCTGTGTACTCTCTTTCCCAATGTTAACCTTATGAGAGAGGTAAATGCAATTGGATAGCTTTCTTATTCCTCAGCATATCTTGATAAAACATGTTATGTGGCTTTATATAGTTTAGATATATATTGGATTGTAGCCTATAATACCTCATTTTCAAATTTCTGTGGCAGCAAACCTGCATTTTTCCATACTAATCTTATGAAGAATAATTTATTTTTGAATACCAATTGTGGGCATTTGGCAAATCACAGGATGAGGGAACAGGGCTCAAATTAAATGTTTTAATGTCAGGGACTCAGGAAAAGTACTGCAATTTCTTAAAGTTTGCTAGATAACAAAAAATAACATAAAATAACTGCCATTTAAGTAGCATTGGGAAGTAGCATTGGGATCTAAAACGTCTGCTTTGTTTACATTAAAACATGTGAGCTGATGTTTGATTCAAAGCCACATGGTGGATACAGACATATGGCTTACTTAAAGGCCAGATAACTAAATATGTCAAATAAATGTACTATAGCGAATACAGATTTTTACTGGTGATGTTTATGAAATTTTTTACTCAAACAAACAGCTGGTCATTTCCCCATACGATTAAATTGGAAAAGCCAGCTGTTTTGAAGTTTTGAACATTGCATTTTCGTGCCAAGTATAGGCTATTATTTTTTATAGCCTGTTGATCTTAAAAGCCACTAGGAGAGTATTTTTGCACGCTTTCTTTTGACTGTATATTGATTTTACTTGATGCGAGACTTCATTTAAATTATTTATTTATGCACTTGAAATTCGCTGAGTATGCAGGACTGCTGCAACGGGGGTATTATTTACCGCGTGAAGGCACCTAAAACCCGATCTATAAAAACGAAAATTAACTGTCCGGGTTTTTCATTTTGAGTATTCCGACGATTCCACATCGAGTGCAAATATTTGATTCTTCTTCACTCATTGTTGGGCAATGTGACCGATATCAATCTTCAGGCCTTATCAAATCAAAATGTCTTTTATTGCCAACATAACATTCCCATGCATGGGCAAGCGTCAATATAGCTACTTCCCTATAGGGAAATTCGCTCATACATCACGCTTTAAGCTAAAAATTAAGCTGCGGGCCACATTTGGGGCTGAAGTTGGACCACTTAAAATAAATTAGTCTACTGTGCTCCAGTACTCAGCTTGGGACGGCCGGCCGATCTGTTACCTGTATGTGGATCGGAAAACATGCTATTTAGTTTTTTGTTTGTGTCTCGCGCTACTTAGATTTGAGTAGGCCTAAGCGTTGCAATATTATTTTGCTCAGCACACAGGGTAAGGGTATGTGGCCTGCAGTAAATCTTTTAAGTTATGTGTATGGTTTACATTATGAGTTACTTTGTTATTTGTCTGGTTTGAGTTCCTTTTCCTTTTCGCAGATAGGTTTTATGCCATGATTCACAACCACTTCATTTCTTTTGTGCCTTTGGTGTGCAGCCAAAATATTGGTTTCAGACATTTTTTTATGAATTTCCAGGTGGTGGAGATATCCGTCCATCTGCAGAAGAGATGGATGAAATTCGTCAAAAATTTCACCAACAAGTTCAGAAACAAGTTGCATACGAATACTATGTCATTTGGAGGAGGCAAAAACGTGAGTTTAGCCAGCAAACTAATAAGAAGAATAGTTTATGTACCTACTGGTTTTGAAGCCCAAATGTATCTTAAACTTGATAAAACTGTTAAAAATATATTTTATATTTATTAATTTATAGCCTATACAAGACTTTTATATTTTTTTAGCGAATTTCCCCTATAGGAAAGAAGCTATTACCGTAGGTCTCATGGTAAGACCTAAGCCCGAGACCATGATAACTTTTCGTTTTGGGGCCACCAGAAGCAAAAAACACCATTCGTTCGAATTTATATATATCTATCTATCTGTCTATCTATCTATATATATATGTGTCTGTGAGCACGATAGCGGCCGTAAATATGGTCCGATCTTAATGAAATTTGGTACAGACATGTAAAGTGGTGATCGATTGGACAAGTTCGTAAACCAGCCCGATCGGACCATCGGAAGGGGGGGTAAAGGGGGAATAACCCCCTCAAAAATGGGTTTTTTGGGGTTTTTACATAAAAAAATGAAATTAATCAAATTTTTGTTCGCACCATTGAATTCGCCTCAAAAAAACAAACAATTTAGTATTTTGAATCATTGCTCTATGTCCATTGGTTACCGAGATATTGAAAGTGGTAAACACAGTACGTTGTCCCAATGTTAACCTTATGGGGAATAAGTAAAATTCTATATCTCGCTCATTTCTCAACATATCTTAATTAAACTTGGTTTGTGGCTTCATCTAGATGAGATATAATGTATTTTAGTCAAAAATCCCCGAAATTTCAATTTTTGTGGCAGCAAACCTGCATAATCATTCCCCATGTTATCCTTATGGGAAATTAAAAAATTCTATATCTTACTTATTTTTTAACATTTCTTGACAAAACTTGGTATATGGCTTCTTCTAGTTAAGATATACTAAATAATGAATTAAAACTAACCAGTTTTAACATACCTGTTGCAGCAAACCTACATACTCATTCTACATGCTAACCTTATGGGTAATAAAATAAGTTGTGTAGTTCGCTCATTTCTCAAAATATACTGATAAGAAATGGCATGAGGCTTCATACAGTTAATATCTACTTGATTATGGCTTAAAATATCCAAATCATCAAATTCCTGAGGCAGCAAACCTGTGTACTCTCTTTCCCAATGTTAACCTTATGAGAGGTAAATGCAATTGGATAGCTTTCTTATTCCTCAGCATATCTTGATAAAACATGTTATGTGGCTTTATATAGTTTAGATATATATTGGATTGTAGCCTATAATACCTCATTTTCAAATTTCTGTGGCAGCAAACCTGCATTTTTCCATACTAATCTTATGAAGAATAATTTATTTTTGAATACCAATTGTGGGCATTTGGCAAATCACAGGATGAGGGAACAGGGCTCAAATTAAATGTTTTAATGTCAGGGACTCAGGAAAAGTACTGCAATTTCTTAAAGTTTGCTAGATAACAAAAAATAACATAAAATAACTGCCATTTAAGTAGCATTGGGATCTAAAACGTCTGCTTTGTTTACATTAAAACATGTGAGCTGATGTTTGATTCAAAGCCACATGGTGGATACAGACATATGGCTTATTCAAAGGCCAGATAACTAAATATGTCAAATAAATGTACTATAGCGAATACAGATTTTTACTGGTGATGTTTATGAAATTTTTTACTCAAACAAACAGCTGGTCATTTCCCCATACGATTAAATTGAAAAAGCCAGCTGTTTTGAAGTTTTAAACATTGCATTTTCGTGCCAAGTATAGGCTATTATTTTTTATAGCCTGTTGATCTTAAAAGCCACTAGGAGAGTATTTTTGCACGCTTTCTTTTGAATGTATATTGATTTTACTTGATGCGACACTTCATTTAAATTATTTATTCATGCACTTGAAATTCGCTGAGTATGCAGGACTGCTGCAACGGGGGTATTATTTACCGCGTGAAGGCACCTAAAACCCGATCTATAAAAACGAAAATTAACTGTCCGGGTTTTTCATTTTGAGTATTCCGACGATTCCACATCGAGTGCAAATATTTGATTCTTCTTCACTCATTGTTGGGCAATGTGACCGATATCAATCTTCAGGCCTTATCAAATCAAAATGTCTTTTATTGCCAACATAACATTCCCATGCATGGGCAAGCGTCAATGTAGCTACTTCCCTATAGGGAAATTCGTTCATACATCACGCTTTAAGCTAAAAATTAAGCTGCGGGCCACGTTCAGGAATGTGGTTGGTGTACGGGCCACATTTGGGGCTGAAGTTGGACCACTTAAAATAAATTAGTCTACTGTGCCCCAGTACTCAGCTTGGGACGGCCGGCCGATCTGTTACCTGTATGTGGATCGGAAAACATGCTATTTAGTTTTTTGTTTGTCTCTCGCGCTACTTAGATTTGAGTAGGCCTAAGCGTTGCAATATTATTTTGCTCAGCACACAGGGTAAGTATAAGGGTATGTGGCCTGCAGTTAATCTTTTAAGTTATGTGTATGGTTTACATTATGAGTTACTTTGTTATTTGTCTGGTTTGAGTTCCTTTTCCTTTTTGCAGATAGGTTTTATGCCATAATTCACAACCACTTCATTTCTTTTGTGCTTTTGGTGTGCAGCCAAAATATTGGTTTTAGACATTTTTTTATGAATTTCCAGGTGGTGGAGATATCCGTCCATCTGATGAAATTCGTCAGAAACAAGTTGCATACGAATGTAACCTCCACCTATGTCATTTGGAGGAGGCAAAAACGTGAGTTTAGCCAGCAAACTAATAATAAGAATAGTTTATGTACCTACTGGTTTTGAAGCCCAAATGTATCTTAAACTTGATAAAACTGTTAAAATATATTTTAGGGTGTCCGAAAAAGAACTCCCTAATTTTGAAGAACTTTAATTTGTAATTTGTAAATCATATCGACTCAAATTATGTATTAAATGATAGGAAAACTCGCCAAGTTTTTGATACAAGTCACAACTTTTTTGGTGGATTTTACTTTGGGCTCATGGAAAACAAAAAAACAAAAAATCATATTTTCCCTGTGCACCAGTAGTTCTTAAAAATCACGTTGTAATGAGTTTTTTTTACAAGATTTAACAGTTAGCTTTAAAACTAAGCATCCTACAGAAAACTCTCAGTTTATGTTTAAAACCTCTTACTTTTACCAAAACTTGGTTATTTCCCTTTAATTTGGTAAAAATAAAAATGTTGGCGTTTTCCAACTTAAGCAGTATGGCACACGAAACACACAAAAAAACAAATTGTTCGTTTCCGAAACTCATTTCTCAGGACCCAAAAAAGCTACAAACCTGCAAAAACACCCAAACTGTAGGGAAAAATTAATTTTCTTTAATGTTATAAACTGAGAGGTTTCTATGGGATTCATAGTTTTAAAGATAACTGTTAAATCTAAAAAAAACTTAAAACGTGATTTTTATTCACTACTAGTACACAGGGACAATTTGATTTTTTCTTTTATGTTTGCCATGAGCCCAAAGTGAAATTCACCAAAAAAGTTGTGACTTGTAACAAAAACTTGGTGAGTTTACCAATCATTCAATATATAATTTGAGTCGATTTGATTTATAAATTGAAAATTAGAGGTCATCAAAATTAGGGAGTTCTTTTTCGGACACCCGGTATTTATTAATTTATAGCCTATACAAGACTTTTATTTTTTTTTAGCGAATTTCCCCTATATGGAAGAAGCTATTACCATAGGTCTCATGGTAAGACCTAAGCCCGAGACCATGATAACTTTTCGTTTTGGGGCCACCAGAAGCAAAAAACACCATTCGTTCGAATTTATATATATCTATCTATCTATCTATATATATATATATATATATATATATATGTGTCTGTGAGCACGATAGCGGCCGTAAATATGGTCCGATCTTAATGAAATTTGGTACAGACATGTAAAGTGGTGATCGATTGGACAAGTTCGTAAACCAGCCCGATCGGACCATCGGAAGGGGGGGTAAAGGGGGAATAACCCCCTCAAAAATGGGTTTTTTGGGGTTTTTACATAAAAAATGAAATTAATCAAATTTTTGTTGGCACCATTGGATTCGCCTCAAAAAAACAAACAATTTAGTATTTTGAATCATTGCTCTATGTCCATTGGTTACCGAGATATTGAAAGTGGTAAACACAGTACGTTGTCCCAATGTTAACCTTATGGGGAATAAGTAAAATTCTATATCTCGCTCATTTCTCAACATATCTTAATTAAACTTGGTTTGTGGCTTCATCTAGATGAGATATAATGTATTTTAGTCAAAAATCCCCGAAATTTCAATTTTTGTGGCAGCAAACCTGCATAATCATTCCCCATGTTATCCTTATGGGAAATTAAAAAATTCTATATCTTACTTATTTTTTAACATTTCTTGACAAAACTTGGTATATGGCTTCTTCTAGTTAAGATATACTAAATAATGAATTAAAACTAACCAGTTTTAACATACCTGTTGCAGCAAACCTACATACTCATTCTACATGCTAACCTTATGGGTAATAAAATAAGTTGTGTAGTTCGCTCATTTCTCAAAATATACTGATAAGAAATGGCATGAGGCTTCATACAGTTAATATCTACTTGATTATGGCTTAAAATATCCAAATCATCAAATTCCTGAGGCAGCAAACCTGTGTACTCTCTTTCCCAATGTTAACCTTATGAGAGGTAAATGCAATTGGATAGCTTTCTTATTCCTCAGCATATCTTGATAAAACATGTTATGTGGCTTTATATAGTTTAGATATATATTGGATTGTAGCCTATAATACCTCATTTTCAAATTTCTGTGGCAGCAAACCTGCATTTTTCCATACTAATCTTATGAAGAATAATTTATTTTTGAATACCAATTGTGGGCATTTGGCAAATCACAGGATGAGGGAACAGGGCTCAAATTAAATGTTTTAATGTCAGGGACTCAGGAAAAGTACTGCAATTTCTTAAAGTTTGCTAGATAACAAAAAATAACATAAAATAACTGCCATTTAAGTAGCATTGGGATCTAAAACGTCTGCTTTGTTTACATTAAAACATGTGAGCTGATGTTTGATTCAAAGCCACATGGTGGATACAGACATATGGCTTATTCAAAGGCCAGATAACTAAATATGTCAAATAAATGTACTATAGCGAATACAGATTTTTACTGGTGATGTTTATGAAATTTTTTACTCAAACAAACAGCTGGTCATTTCCCCATACGATTAAATTGAAAAAGCCAGCTGTTTTGAAGTTTTAAACATTGCATTTTCGTGCCAAGTATAGGCTATTATTTTTTATAGCCTGTTGATCTTAAAAGCCACTAGGAGAGTATTTTTGCACGCTTTCTTTTGAATGTATATTGATTTTACTTGATGCGACACTTCATTTAAATTATTTATTCATGCACTTGAAATTCGCTGAGTATGCAGGACTGCTGCAACGGGGGTATTATTTACCGCGTGAAGGCACCTAAAACCCGATCTATAAAAACGAAAATTAACTGTCCGGGTTTTTCATTTTGAGTATTCCGACGATTCCACATCGAGTGCAAATATTTGATTCTTCTTCACTCATTGTTGGGCAATGTGACCGATATCAATCTTCAGGCCTTATCAAATCAAAATGTCTTTTATTGCCAACATAACATTCCCATGCATGGGCAAGCGTCAATGTAGCTACTTCCCTATAGGGAAATTCGTTCATACATCACGCTTTAAGCTAAAAATTAAGCTGCGGGCCACGTTCAGGAATGTGGTTGGTGTACGGGCCACATTTGGGGCTGAAGTTGGACCACTTAAAATAAATTAGTCTACTGTGCCCCAGTACTCAGCTTGGGACGGCCGGCCGATCTGTTACCTGTATGTGGATCGGAAAACATGCTATTTAGTTTTTTGTTTGTCTCTCGCGCTACTTAGATTTGAGTAGGCCTAAGCGTTGCAATATTATTTTGCTCAGCACACAGGGTAAGTATAAGGGTATGTGGCCTGCAGTTAATCTTTTAAGTTATGTGTATGGTTTACATTATGAGTTACTTTGTTATTTGTCTGGTTTGAGTTCCTTTTCCTTTTTGCAGATAGGTTTTATGCCATAATTCACAACCACTTCATTTCTTTTGTGCTTTTGGTGTGCAGCCAAAATATTGGTTTTAGACATTTTTTTATGAATTTCCAGGTGGTGGAGATATCCGTCCATCTGATGAAATTCGTCAGAAACAAGTTGCATACGAATGTAACCTCCACCTATGTCATTTGGAGGAGGCAAAAACGTGAGTTTAGCCAGCAAACTAATAATAAGAATAGTTTATGTACCTACTGGTTTTGAAGCCCAAATGTATCTTAAACTTGATAAAACTGTTAAAATATATTTTAGGGTGTCCGAAAAAGAACTCCCTAATTTTGAAGAACTTTAATTTGTAATTTGTAAATCATATCGACTCAAATTATGTATTAAATGATAGGAAAACTCGCCAAGTTTTTGATACAAGTCACAACTTTTTTGGTGGATTTTACTTTGGGCTCATGGAAAACAAAAAAACAAAAAATCATATTTTCCCTGTGCACCAGTAGTTCTTAAAAATCACGTTGTAATGAGTTTTTTTTACAAGATTTAACAGTTAGCTTTAAAACTAAGCATCCTACAGAAAACTCTCAGTTTATGTTTAAAACCTCTTACTTTTACCAAAACTTGGTTATTTCCCTTTAATTTGGTAAAAATAAAAATGTTGGCGTTTTCCAACTTAAGCAGTATGGCACACGAAACACACAAAAAAACAAATTGTTCGTTTCCGAAACTCATTTCTCAGGACCCAAAAAAGCTACAAACCTGCAAAAACACCCAAACTGTAGGGAAAAATTAATTTTCTTTAATGTTATAAACTGAGAGGTTTCTATGGGATTCATAGTTTTAAAGATAACTGTTAAATCTAAAAAAAACTTAAAACGTGATTTTTATTCACTACTAGTACACAGGGACAATTTGATTTTTTCTTTTATGTTTGCCATGAGCCCAAAGTGAAATTCACCAAAAAAGTTGTGACTTGTAACAAAAACTTGGTGAGTTTACCAATCATTCAATATATAATTTGAGTCGATTTGATTTATAAATTGAAAATTAGAGGTCATCAAAATTAGGGAGTTCTTTTTCGGACACCCGGTATTTATTAATTTATAGCCTATACAAGACTTTTATTTTTTTTTAGCGAATTTCCCCTATATGGAAGAAGCTATTACCATAGGTCTCATGGTAAGACCTAAGCCCGAGACCATGATAACTTTTCGTTTTGGGGCCACCAGAAGCAAAAAACACCATTCGTTCGAATTTATATATATCTATCTATCTATCTATATATATATATATATATATATATATATGTGTCTGTGAGCACGATAGCGGCCGTAAATATGGTCCGATCTTAATGAAATTTGGTACAGACATGTAAAGTGGTGATCGATTGGACAAGTTCGTAAACCAGCCCGATCGGACCATCGGAAGGGGGGGTAAAGGGGGAATAACCCCCTCAAAAATGGGTTTTTTGGGGTTTTTACATAAAAAATGAAATTAATCAAATTTTTGTTGGCACCATTGGATTCGCCTCAAAAAAACAAACAATTTAGTATTTTGAATCATTGCTCTATGTCCATTGGTTACCGAGATATTGAAAGTGGTAAACACAGTACGTTGTCCCAATGTTAACCTTATGGGGAATAAGTAAAATTCTATATCTCGCTCATTTCTCAACATATCTTAATTAAACTTGGTTTGTGGCTTCATCTAGATGAGATATAATGTATTTTAGTCAAAAATCCCCGAAATTTCAATTTTTGTGGCAGCAAACCTGCATAATCATTCCCCATGTTATCCTTATGGGAAATTAAAAAATTCTATATCTTACTTATTTTTTAACATTTCTTGACAAAACTTGGTATATGGCTTCTTCTAGTTAAGATATACTAAATAATGAATTAAAACTAACCAGTTTTAACATACCTGTTGCAGCAAACCTACATACTCATTCTACATGCTAACCTTATGGGTAATAAAATAAGTTGTGTAGTTCGCTCATTTCTCAAAATATACTGATAAGAAATGGCATGAGGCTTCATACAGTTAATATCTACTTGATTATGGCTTAAAATATCCAAATCATCAAATTCCTGAGGCAGCAAACCTGTGTACTCTCTTTCCCAATGTTAACCTTATGAGAGGTAAATGCAATTGGATAGCTTTCTTATTCCTCAGCATATCTTGATAAAACATGTTATGTGGCTTTATATAGTTTAGATATATATTGGATTGTAGCCTATAATACCTCATTTTCAAATTTCTGTGGCAGCAAACCTGCATTTTTCCATACTAATCTTATGAAGAATAATTTATTTTTGAATACCAATTGTGGGCATTTGGCAAATCACAGGATGAGGGAACAGGGCTCAAATTAAATGTTTTAATGTCAGGGACTCAGGAAAAGTACTGCAATTTCTTAAAGTTTGCTAGATAACAAAAAATAACATAAAATAACTGCCATTTAAGTAGCATTGGGATCTAAAACGTCTGCTTTGTTTACATTAAAACATGTGAGCTGATGTTTGATTCAAAGCCACATGGTGGATACAGACATATGGCTTATTCAAAGGCCAGATAACTAAATATGTCAAATAAATGTACTATAGCGAATACAGATTTTTACTGGTGATGTTTATGAAATTTTTTACTCAAACAAACAGCTGGTCATTTCCCCATACGATTAAATTGAAAAAGCCAGCTGTTTTGAAGTTTTAAACATTGCATTTTCGTGCCAAGTATAGGCTATTATTTTTTATAGCCTGTTGATCTTAAAAGCCACTAGGAGAGTATTTTTGCACGCTTTCTTTTGAATGTATATTGATTTTACTTGATGCGACACTTCATTTAAATTATTTATTCATGCACTTGAAATTCGCTGAGTATGCAGGACTGCTGCAACGGGGGTATTATTTACCGCGTGAAGGCACCTAAAACCCGATCTATAAAAACGAAAATTAACTGTCCGGGTTTTTCATTTCGAGTATTCCGACGATTCCACATCGAGTGCAAATATTTGATTCTTCTTCACTCATTGTTGGGCAATGTGACCGATATCAATCTTCAGGCCTTATCAAATCAAAATGTCTTTTATTGCCAACATAACATTCCCATGCATGGGCAAGCGTCAATGTAGCTACTTCCCTATAGGGAAATTCGTTCATACATCACGCTTTAAGCTAAAAATTAAGCTGCGGGCCACGTTCAGGAATGTGGTTGGTGTACGGGCCACATTTTGGGCTGAAGTTGGACCACTTAAAATAAATTAGTCTACTGTGCCCCAGTACTCAGCTTGGGACGGCCGGCCGATCTGTTACCTGTATGTGGATCGGAAAACATGCTATTTAGTTTTTTGTTTGTCTCTCGCGCTACTTAGATTTGAGTAGGCCTAAGCGTTGCAATATTATTTTGCTCAGCACACAGGGTAAGTATAAGGGTATGTGGCCTGCAGTTAATCTTTTAAGTTATGTGTATGGTTTACATTATGAGTTACTTTGTTATTTGTCTGGTTTGAGTTCCTTTTCCTTTTTGCAGATAGGTTTTATGCCATAATTCACAACCACTTCATTTCTTTTGTGCTTTTGGTGTGCAGCCAAAATATTGGTTTTAGACATTTTTTTATGAATTTCCAGGTGGTGGAGATATCCGTCCATCTGATGAAATTCGTCAGAAACAAGTTGCATACGAATGTAACCTCCACCTATGTCATTTGGAGGAGGCAAAAACGTGAGTTTAGCCAGCAAACTAATAAGAGGAATAGTTTATGTACCTACTGGTTTTGAAGCCCAAATGTATCTTAAACTTGATAAAACTGTTAAAAATATATTTTATATTTATTAATTATAGCCTATACAAGACTTTTATATTTTTTTAGCGAATTTCCCCTATAGGAAAGAAGCTATTACCGTAGGTCTCATGGTAAGACCTAAGCCCGAGACCATGATAACTTTTCGTTTTGGGGCCACCAGAAGCAAAAAAACACCATTCGTTCGAATTTATATATATCTATCTATCTGTCTATCTATCTATATATATATGTGTCTGTGAGCACGATAGCGGCCGTAAATATGGTCCGATCTTAATGAAATTTGGTACAGACATGTAAAGTGGTGATCGATTGGACAAGTTCGTAAACCAGCCCGATCGGACCATCGGAAGGGGGGGTAAAGGGGGAATAACCCCCTCAAAAATGGGTTTTTTGGGGTTTTTACATAAAAAAATGAAATTAATCAAATTTTTGTTCGCACCATTGAATTCGCCTCAAAAAAACAAACAATTTAGTATTTTGAATCATTGCTCTATGTCCATTGGTTACCGAGATATTGAAAGTGGTAAACACAGTACGTTGTCCCAATGTTAACCTTATGGGGAATAAGTAAAATTCTATATCTCGCTCATTTCTCAACATATCTTAATTAAACTTGGTTTGTGGCTTCATCTAGATGAGATATAATGTATTTTAGTCAAAAATCCCCGAAATTTCAATTTTTGTGGCAGCAAACCTGCATAATCATTCCCCATGTTATCCTTATAGGAAATAAAAAAATTCTATATCTTACTTATTTTTTAACATTTATTGACAAAACTTGGTATATGGCTTCTTCTAGTTAAGATATACTAAATAATGAATTAAAACTAACCAGTTTTAACATACCTGTTGCAGCAAACCTGCATACTCATTCTACATGCTAACCTTATGGGTAATAAAATAAGTTGTGTAGTTCGCTCATTTCTCAAAATATACTGATAAGAAATGGCATGAGGCTTCATACAGTTAATATCTACTTGATTATGGCTTAAAATATCCAAATCATCAAATTCCTGAGGCAGCAAACCTGTGTACTCTCTTTCCCAATGTTAACCTTATGAGAGGTAAATGCAATTGGATAGCTTTCTTATTCCTCAGCATATCTTGATAAAACATGTTATGTGGCTTTATATAGTTTAGATATATTGGATTGTAGCCTATAATACCTCATTTTCAAATTTCTGTGGCAGCAAACCTGCATTTTTCCATAATAATCTTATGAAGAATAATTTATTTTTGAATACCAATTGTGGGCATTTGGCAAATCACAGGATGAGGGAACAGGGCTCAAATTAAATGTTTTAATGTCAGGGACTCAGGAAAAGTACTGCAATTTCTTAAAGTTTGCTAGATAACAAAAAATAACATAAAATAACTGCCATTTAAGTAGCATTGGGAAGTAGCATTGGGATCTAAAACGTCTGCTTTGTTTACATTAAAACATGTGAGCTGATGTTTGATTCAAAGCCACATGGTGGATACAGACAT